>JAQQSV010019112.1:0-11253 GCA_028646515.1 Pseudochirops corinnae | reverse complement strand
TAGATAGATAGATAGATAGATAGATGGAGGGATAGATAGAGGGATAGATAGATATACACCCTTCAATCCAGTGACATTGGCCTCCTGGCTGTTCCATGAACACGACCCTCCATCTCTCTGTTCCACACTTTTTCTCTGGCTGTTCCCCATTCCTGGAATGCTCTCCCTCCTCATCTCTGCCTAGTGTTTCCCCTGAATTCCTTTAAATCCCAATTAAAGTCTTTTCTTTCATAAGAAGTTGTTCCCTACCCCTCCTAATCTAGCATCTTCCCTCTGTTTATTATTTCCTATTTATCTTGCACCATGGCTTATAAGTATATAATTGGTTGCTTATGGTCTCTGAGCCTCTCCTGGGCAGGGACTGTCTTTTGCCTGCTTTTAAGCCGCCAGCAGTTAGTACATAAGCACTTGATAAATGCTTATTGGACTGACTGTAAACAATGAGATGTTTCTGGGCCCTTGCCTCGCCTACCCTCGCCTCCCCTCACCTCCCCTCACCTCACTCGTAGTCACAAGTCTTTCCATTCAATACTGGAGCTTGTGTTTATTACAGTTCCCTCACTTATGCTGCTCTGACTAGTAAGCCTCCTTCTCCCTCTCCCCAACCCTGCCTATTTCCCTGAGGAGTTAAATATTTCTAAACAATGCTCTGTGTGTGTGTGTGTGTGTATGTGTGTATGAGGGTGTATGTATGTGTGAGGGTGTGTGTATGTGTGAGGGTGTGTGTGTGTGTGTGTGTGTGTGTGTGTGTGTATACCTTCATTTGTCCAGTTCAGATGAAAATGAGATTCATGAGATACATGTGCCCCCCAAAACCCTTTCTTCCATGTTTATACTCATCTCAGGCACTCTTTCCCAAAAGTCTCATCCCTTTTCTCTTTCCTTCTCCAAAGATCATCAAAAACAGGATAAAACCACCCCCATACCTTTGGTCAGTCTTAATTTTCTCTATTACTGTTGCAGAAATTAATGCAGTCAGAGGTCCAATTCCCACGTAAACAAATTTTCGAACCTTCTTTTGTCTTCTGCATTTACATTTCAAAGTGTTCTTTCTGGTGCATTTTTAGAACTTTAATGGGCTGTTTGTAAGGGAACTGAGCTCCTAACCCATCACCATCTTCCCAGGCTTCATATTTATAAACTCATCAACAAGTCATGAGAATCCCCCAATGACTCCCCCTACAAACCAATTAAACCAGAGTTGGAAAGGACGGCTACAACTGCATTCTGAAGAAGGGTGGGGAGGGTCATCTAAGATGGAACATCTAGATTTTTGCTGTTTTGCAAACTTCCCAAGCAGGGCAACAAACTATGTGAATCTGGACTTTATTATTCCCCCTGAGCACAGAGTTTTTTAAAAGTGATATTAAGGACAGAAGCTGGTAAGAGGGAGGTTGTTTTAACCAAGTTCACCCCCACTGCATCCTAGGCCATCTCCAGTCTCTCTGGTCTATATCTGACCACTGGACCCAGAGAGCTCTGGAGGAGAAGTGAGGCTGGTGACATTGCACAGCCCTGCCTCACTTAAATCCAATTCACTTGCATGTCATGGCATCACTTCCATCATGTCATGGCCCTCTTCAAGAATGACAAATAAACAACAATAAATAAATGAAGATAATATGAGCACCTGGGAATAAACAATGACCCCCCCACTATTGTTCTAAGCAGGGTTGGGCTACTCTTGAGTAAAGGCTAGAGGCAGGGAAAGTGACACCCCCAAGTCTGGCTGAAAGGAGGAGTTACAAAGAGATGGTGCCATCCCTCTAAGGGTGTGGAGCCTGTTGCTGTTCAGTTGTGGTCAATTCCTCCTGACCCTCTGAACCACAATGCACCAGGCCTCTCTATCCTCCACTATCTCTCCACGTCTGTCCAAAATCGTGTTCATTGTTTCTATGAAGCTATCCTTCCATCTCAGCCTCTGCCACTCCCTTTTCCTTTTGCCCTCAGTCATGCTCAACATCAGGGTCTTTTCCAATGAATGCACTCAAGAGTAATTAGCTATACTTCTTTCCTTCATCCAGGCCCTCAGCACCTCATGCCTGGACCACGGTGATGGCAGCTGGTGGGTGTCCTGCCTCCAGTCTCTCTCCACTCCAATCCATTCCCCCGTTCAGTTTCCCAGATGATTTTCCTAAAGCACAGGTCTGACCATATGGCTCCCCTACTCAATAAACTCCAGTGGCTCCCTATCACCTCCAAGGTCAAATACAAAATGCTGTCTTTGGAGTTCAAAACCCTCCACAACCTGCTCTTGCCCCCATCTTTCCAGTCTTCTTACACCTTACTCCTCTCACCTCCATGTACTCTGAGATCCAGCCACACTGGCCTTGCTGTTCCTCACACAACGCTTCATCTCTCCACCCCAGAAATTTTCAGGGGCTGTCCAGGTGTGCGGAATTCCTTCCATCTCTTGCCCACTTCCTTAAAGGAGGCCAGCTTCCTTTAAGTCTCAGCCAAAACTCCATGTACAATAAATCCTTTCCAAGCCCCAAATACTCCTATCCTATACTAATTTTCCACTTCCTCCCATACAGGTACTGTTTGCAGACAGCTGTTCTTGCCCTATCTCCCCCCACTAGGCTGCAAACATCTTCCTAGTAGAGATTGATTTTTGCTTTTCTTTTATTTCCAACACTTCCCACAATAGCAGGTGATTAATAAACACTAGTGGCCTGAGTGGCTGGTAAGCTAAATGCCTCCCACTGTAGACCTGTTGCCCCCACAAGGGGGTGGACCCTGTGGCCTCCAAGGTCCCTGTCTGTTCTAATCCAATGGTCTTATGAGGTTAGGGTTTTACACTTGGTTTTAAAACTTGCTTTTCCCACTATTACTGTTCCCCTTGATGATCCCATCAGGCCCCTTGGATTTAATTACCATCTCTGGGCTGCTGATTCTCAAATCTATCTTTCCTGCCTTAATCTCTCTGCTGATTCCCAATCTTCCTTCTCCAATTGCCTTTTAGGGAACTGGATGCCCAGTAGACGTCTTAACTCAACATGTCCAAAACAGAACTCATTCTCTTCCCCTTAAATCCTCCCCCTCTTGCCTTCCCTATTACTGTAGAGGCCTTCCCCATCTTCCCAGGTGCTCAGGCTCTCACCCTAACAATCATCCTGGACTCCTCAGTCTCTCTCACCCTCCCTCACTGCCCTCTCATTGCTAAAGCCTATCCATTTCACCTTTGCAGTATCTCTTGAATACACCTCCCTCTCTCCTCTGACACTGCCCCCCCACTCTGGTGCAGGCCTTCATCACCTCTCTCATGGATTACTACAAAAGCTGCTGTGGGTCTGCCCGCCTCAAGTCTCTCCCCACTCCAATCCATCCTCCAGTCAGCCAGTAAGGTGATTTTTTAAAATCACAGGTCCAGCCATGTCACCTCTGCCCCCCCCCCCCTCCTCAACAAACTCCAGTGGCTTCCTATTACCTCCAGAATAATCTGTTTGGCATTAGAGCCCTTCACAACCTAGCCAGGCCTGCTTTTCCAGTCTTCTCACACCTTACTCCCTGCCATATACTCTTCCATCCAGTGACACCAGCTTCCCAACTGCTCCACAAAGAAGACCCTCCATGGCTTGGCTCCAGGCATTTTCTCTGGCTGTCTCCCCTCTTTGGACTCCCCAACTCCAACTGACCTTCCTGGATTCTGTAAGTCCCGGCTAAAATCCTGTGTCTTATAGGAAGCCTTTCCCAGTCCTCTTACCTCCAGCGCCTTCCTTCCATTAATTCTTCCCTGTCTGTCCTCTCTATCACTTGTTGGTACATATGGACTTGCTTGCTGTCTCTTTTATTAGGTTACCAGCTTCTTGAGGGCAGGGATTGTCCTTTGGCTCTTTTGTATCCCTAGTGCTCAGCACACAGTAGGTGCTTAGTAAGTATCGACTGGTTGATTGATTGAGTGAGTTTGCATACTCTACCGCATACAACTCTCTGACAATTCATGCTGAGATATCTCTTTTTACTTTTCTTGGATTGCTCTTGGCTCTTTCCAGCCCCTTTCTACATATGTTCTTTTTCCTTTTAGAGGACCTCCTCCCATTTTCATTGTAAATAATATGTGGCTGTCTAGACAACAGATCTCTATCTGTATCTACATATGTATAAATAGACATAGATTTAAATAGTTACAACTTTATAATTACCTGTCTCTTAGGATACTCCACAGTTCTCCACCCAAGCAGGCCTCCAAGAGCATATAGACATACTTTCTATCCTTGAAAGTACGATAAAATCTGTGAAGACAGACATTATATGATTATATTATATTTATTATATGATTATATAATTATATGATTATATATAATTATATGATTATATAATCATAAATATAAGTTTAGAACTATCTAACCTTAAAATTAACTAACCATGTCATCAATTACATGCCTAAGTACTAGCGCTGAAAGTGTCTTCGAATAGCCACATAAAGAAAAGTGGAGTATTCTCGGTGAATCTAGGCCCGTTTCACTATCACCTTTCTGCAGATGCCAATGGGGCCATTAGAGCCTCCATCGATTTCTGGAGTTCCGTTCTCTATCCATGCTGGTCTGATGGATATTTCTACCTGTACGTCCCAGAGATACTTCAAATTCAAAAGTCCAAAACTCATCCTCTTCCTCCTTAAACCTGTCACTTTCCCACTTCCGTATCTCCACTGAGGAGACTACTAACCTCCCAGAACTGAAACCTCAGGTTAATTTCTGACTCTTCCCCTCCTTAGTCCCATATGTAATAAGTTGTTGAGTTGTATTCATCCTCCATCTACAATAGCTCTTTTATCATCCCCCTCGTCTTCACTTCCATGCTAATTTAGACCCTTATCTACTCTCAGCTTGACTTCTGCCATAGCCTCCCAGCTGGTCTCCCTTCTTCTGGTCTTTCCCCTAGCCATCCTTCGCATAGATGGCCTGTGGGATTTGTTCTGTGAAGTTTGGATTCAGTCAAAGCGCTGCACTTGAGAACCTAGAGGGCCACATGTGGCCTCAAAGCCCCAGGTTCCCCACCCTGACTAGCTTCCAACCACACCACTCTAATCAAATAACTCTCTTCAAGGTTATCAACAGTCTCTTAACTACAAAATTCAGTGGCCTCTTCTAAGTCTTTAATCTCCATAGTTTCTGCTACTGTTGAACCTCCCTTACCTACTTCATTTTTTTTGGCAAGACAATGAGGGTTAAGTGACATGCTCAGGGTCACACAGTAAGTATCAAGTGTCTCAGGTCAGATTTGAACTCAGATCTTCCTGTCTTCAGAGCTGGTGCTCTATCCACTGCACCACCTAGCTGCCCCTGCTACCCATACCCCAAAATCTTTTCCCTTGACCTTCATAATACTACTCTCTCTTCTTATTCTCCTACTTGACCAACTTGTTCTGCACTCTCCTTTACTGGAGCAGCGTCCTTCTGCCTATGAAAGGTCGGTTCCCCCCAAGACCTTGTCCTAGGCCCCTTTTCTCTTCTCTCTCTGCTACTTGCCTTGCTGTTCTCACCATCTCCCAAAGGTTCAGTCACCTTTGTGTGGATGATTCTCAAATCTACATAATCAGTCCTGTATTTCCAACTTGTTATTGGGCATTTCCACTTGGATATCCCGTAATAATCTCAAACAAAACATGAAAGTGGAACTCATCACAATTTCCCCAAAACCATCCCTCCTCCAAATTTCCCCAGTTCTGTTGATGGCACTACCATCCTCCCTGTAACCTCAGGAGTCCCACACTTTGAGTCTACTCTTCCTCTTTATTTTCCCCAATATCTTGTTAGTTGGTGAGTCTATGTTAACCACCTCGGTCCTCCTCTCTCCACTCACACTGCAGCTTCCTTGATTCAGGCTCTCAGCATCTCGAACCTGCATTACTACGTATAACCCATGTTTTAGTGATCTAATTGATCTTATTTCCATTCCCTCACTTCTACAATCCAGCTTCCACACAGTCACCAAATTTATATTCCTAAAACACTGATTTTATCATTCCCCTTCCAACCAATCCACAAAGATCTTTAATGGCTAATTACTGTTCTGCTTCAGTCATTGAAAATGTCTAAAGAAAAAATGCTTTGAAATTCCTATTGTTTACTTACTTCACAATGAAGGGAGAGCACATCTCTTCCAGAATCTTCTTCTCTGAATAGATATGCTCCTGTTGCTTAGTGTCAACAATGTGCTTCTTCCTGATACATTTCATAGCGAATGCTACATTCTCATTTTTCACTTTAACCTAGGGAAGAATTTTTTAAAATCCTTCAATGACATAATAAGAAATGGGGAAGATGAGTTATATGTACTAAGAGAAATTCTAACCTGTTTGAGATTAATTTATTCATTAAAGTTAAATTACATATGAGATTTTGAAATTCTTAGCTCACTAAGAATCTGGTATATAGATTTCCCTCTTGTTGTCTGCAAAATTAGGCTTGTACTGCTCTTTGACCCTGAAATTTCCATACAAAAGTAAGAAATAACTCTGGCTTAATGCTTAGCCTACAGGAGAACAACAAAGACTTAGAGTAAGGGAAAACTTCCTAACAGTTAAATCTGTTCCAAGTGGAATGGTCTGCTTAAGGAAGTAATGAATTTCTACTCACTAGAGGTCTTCCAAAAAGGTGATGCATGTTGTAAAAGAGTTTCTTCTTAAGGTAGGGAATGGACTATAATAATGTCCATGGGGTCTCTTCCAACTCTGAGACTCCATGATTCTTTTGAAACCTCTCCCTTGACCTGACTGTGTGACATAAGAACTCTGAACCAAATTACAAAAGACTTGTTTCTATTTCATAAGCTTAGGGCTTCAAAGTAAAATACTAACTCAATCTAGATGGTTATTTTCAGAATTTCCTTTTAAAGCAAAGAATTTAAATGGTTGTGTGTATATGACTGAAAGCACATGTCTGTGATGGACTGAGAAACTCACACTTGGGCTATCTGTGATGGACAAATGAGAAGTGCAAAAGTTCTAAATGTTACCAGCCAGCACAATCGATGCTGAATCACTAAGTGGGGGGGACACAATCACTTTCCGGTGGCCAAATATGTTCTTTTTGCAGCTTGGACAAAATAACTCTGCAATCGTGATAAATCACTCTAAAACCTGATATAAGGCAACATACTAAAAATAATTCTTTGAAGTAAGAAGCAGAATGCTTGCCAGCTGAACAGAGCTGAAGTCCTGAATCGTGTGGGAGCTACTAGCTTTTAGTAGTATTCTTCCAGAACTGTTAGAGCCAAGGGTTGTAGCATATGGTGATTGTCAGCTTGGTTCCCTGTGGATACTATTGTTTAGGAAATGGTTCAAAGGCAAAACCACTAAGGGCTTTGTCATTTTAAAGCCACATTGACCACAGTAGGGTCACAGCTCCACATTCCAATATATCCTTAGAAAACTTAACCTGATCTTATCACTACTGGTCCTTCACACAACTGTTTGAAAAAGTCGAGAAGTGACACAATTGAAGTCAACCAAAATTAGACCCTAAACTCCCTGTTTTTCATCTTAAGACGACAAATACTCTGATTACTCCTCAAGCAAGTCTTTATAGCTACAGTTCCCATTTAGACCATAAGATTTTAGACACCCCAGAAACTGGGAAGGAAAGAAGGAAGGAAGGAAGGAAGGAAGGGAGGGAGGGAGGTAAAGAAAAAGAAAGGAAAGGAAAGTGAGAAGGAAGGAGAAGGCAGGAAGGCAAGAGAAGGAATGAGGGAATATGTATATTATATAAGTGAGATTTTATATCTATAATTCTATATAATATGGATATGCACATATATCACTCCACTACAAAATAAGCTCTTTTTAACCCTAAAGTCTACGTGTTCCCCTCCTTTGTGGCTTTGGGGAATTTATTTTAGATGAAAATTTATGGGTTCAATCACAATTACTCCCAGTCCACAGTTAGGAAAATTCCCAACAGTTATGGAAGAGGCCAGGCTTTTTAACTAAGTTTACATTTATATCTATTTCTAGTTAACGCCTAGCCTCTCTGTGGTTGAAGCAAAATTCAGGTTACTGGAAATGTCTGGGTAATAAAACAGTAGATTATATTATGGTGTCTGGATAAACAGGCACTGGGAAGGAAAACTGGGGAAAGAGCAGGCTTTTTCTGGAGCCTGCCCTCAGTCCCTGAATAGGCCAGAGCCTCGGTGCCATCACCGAGCCACAACCTTCTGCTCTGAGATGCCTGTGGAGCCAAGGGCCCTCCTCCATCACTCCCTTCTTTGCCACAGCTCAGTCCTACCTTCTCTCTTCTCCTTTGGCTGGTTGCCCTGGGGCTGCTGGTTCTTGGCACTGTTCTCAGCTCCACTCCTTCCTCTCTACTTCCAACTCTCAGAATTTCGATCTGTTTCTGAAATAACTCCTTCCATTTATACAGATTGATTGGGACACGACCAAGTCTCTCTTGCAACAGCTCGACTTTGGAGAAGTAAGTGACAAAAAGTACTCATACCTATGACACACTGAAGCAAATCCCTAAAGCTATTGCAGGGGTCAACAGAACGACCAAACTTCTGGCCCTGGTATGCTCAGACCTACCAGCATAAATGGATTGTCAGCTTTGATTTTAATGAATTTGTCTCTTTAATCTACTTGCAGAATACTAAAGACAACAGCCTGGGACTCAATACCTATATAGACTCTGACCATGCCTCCAGGATACAGTGAAATCATCACATATGAATGACATAAGAAATCTGACCTATCAACCTCTGAAAAAGATCCAGGGAAATTTGATTCTGAGGATGTCCTGGTAGCAGAGGAATGGAAGTGTTTGAGCAGAAGCTGAGAAAGAGGACAACCATGTTCTCAATGAGTGAGTGGGATGTGTCTAAAGTAGTGACTCATAAATTTAATTCACCAACTCTCAACTATTGTGGGAAAGAGCTAGAAGATTCCTTTGTGAGTAATAATCTCCGAGAATAATTGAAGAACCTATTGGTGAATGATAGCATAATCACAGATTCCAGTATCTGATATATATCTAACATAGTGGTGATACTAAAGAATGTAAAAATAACATATGTGTGTTGACTACATTTTGAACAAAAGAACCAAAGTGGCCTATTGTACCATGCCAAAAGTTCAAGATGTTGTGGAACATTTATTAGTCAACCAGTAGCTGTTGGATTGGACCGTTTAGTAGCTATATTAGCAGATCTCAAAAGCAGAGGAAGACATGGAGAAGACTGCCTTCATCTACCCAGTTGAATTTCACTAGTTTGATCACATGCCTCAAGGCATACTGGAGGTATTTGCCACTTTCTAAAGACTGAAAGAAAAAGTAGTTAGAAATATGAACTAACTGTAAGGACTGGTATACCTTGAAGATATCATTGTCTTTTGGAAGACCATGAAAGAACAGAAACAAAGACACATGAATATGTTGGATTGGCTTGAGAAAAAAAAAACTTGAAACTTTGCAATAAGTGAGTAATGGTTATATGAAAATGATTGCATATGTCATCAGAGACCTATTACCTCATTCACCAGTTAGAGTTCCTCACACTGAAATGAGCAATCACTGAGAAATTTAAAGATTAAGTATATAAAGTTATAAATTTTGGCTGACATATCATGAGGAATGCCAAGTTGGATGCTGTTTGCCAGAGAAAGGAGGCAGCACTAGCCAACTCTGAGTTCAGCACACTTCAACGGCCAGGAAAGACTAATGTACATGTGGGTGCCTTGTCCAGAAGACTATAAGACACCAAAATTGGGGTCATACCTGAAGAAGCCAGAATACAAACAGAGAGCAATAGAGCTGAAAGCTTGGGATGTTCCCCAATCACCTTGCCACAAGCAGATGTGAACTCCCCTCCTTAAGCCAATTCTCTCTTCTTCAACTATCAGTGGACACCTGACAAAAAGATCAGATGGCCAACAAAGGAACGTGGGAATTAACATAATCCCAGAAGCCAGGTGCTAAATGTCAAAGAGTTCAAGGGCCAATCCCTTGAAGGTAGAAACAATGGCAGAAGTTGGAGCTAGGTAAAACTGATTACTGATCCCATGAAAAGCACTTGATACTTCCCAGGGCATGTTGATCCAAAGTCGTGGAGGCTTTATAGGATGACTTCAGACAAATGGGTCCAAAAAGGACACTAGAACTAGTACGAAACAGATTTTCCAAGCCCGATATGGCCTCATACAGAACATAAACATATCAGGCTGGTGTCCAGCATGTACAAAGAAAAGTATCCCCAAGCACTTCTATGTATTTAAGAGTAGCACCAGTAAACATTTAGAATTTTTTCTCTCTTAATCTATCTTTAGAACTTTGATCTCTCTGTCTCTTGTTATCATGCAGACAGTAAGAACACAAGTCACATATTGATGGTAAGTGACCATTCCACAAGTATGCACACATAAAATGATTCCACAGTTGTTAAAATACTGTGTGAGAAAATATTTTTCAGTATATGCACTTCTGAAAGCGCTCTGATCAAAGACCTTCTAGCTTTGGCTGGCATTAGGAAGTCTATAATAATGTTAACCATCCTCAAGGGTGCCTATAACATGAACATTTCCACCATGTACTGATGGACATGTTGGGCACACTGAGACTAGTGTCAAAATCCCAGTGAAGTCAATACATGGCTTTCCTAGTACATGCATGCAGTGTCAGAAATGAAGTCACCCACTCTACTCTCTATGTGTTGGTTTTGGGGCATGGAGCATGCCTACCTATTGATTTGTGTTTTGGAGTCTCCGAAGGTAGAGAGAGTGCAGACACCCACAATTAGTGCATCTCTCCACCAAGATAAAAAAATGAAGAAAGTTTAACACCTTCAATGAGGTGACATCATTCTGCTGAAAAATTCTGATGTCCAGAACACATAAATTAGCAGATCTATGGAAAATATCCCACGCTTAGTAGTGTAAAGACTAGATAACTTACTTGTTTTCAAAACCATTTTAGGAGCTAGTGGGGGCATTTCTAAGGCAATCTGCCATAATTTCTTATTACCAATAGGTGAGTTAGATTCCCTGATGATCAACTTGAGACTAATAAACATTTATCTCAGGGGATTCGCAGTCCAAGAGACCACTTTCCAGACATATAGTCTACCTGACCCAGACAGCAGCTCAGAAACAGACATTGTAAGTAAAGAAGATTTTCCATACTGTATCTCAAGAATCAACAGCAATGCTAGGCAGCCTGAGCCCCCTACTCTATGGTCTAAGAAGGAGGACTATATTTCTGATGAAAAGATAGATAGATAGATAGATAGATAGATAGATAGATAGATAGATGATAGATT
>JAQQSV010019111.1:0-11254 GCA_028646515.1 Pseudochirops corinnae | reverse complement strand
TCTAGATTCTTTCCCTTCCTCCCTCATTACCTACGCTCACTGGAAGGACAAGCAATTAAATACAGGCTGTACATGTGTAATTATGCACAACATCTCCACAGTGGGCATATTGTGAGAGACTGATTATATATCCCTTCTTCCTATCCCACCCCCTCCCTTGTTCTATTCTCTACCCTGTCCGTGTCCCTGTCCCTTTACAGAAATGTATACTTCCAGCAACCCTGGGCCACCCTCCCCTACCCTCTGTCATCCCACCTCTCATCTCCACCCCACCCCCACTCTCCTGTGTAGCAAGACACCCAGTTTAGAGTTTATGTCATTCCATTCCTAAGCCAAATTCAGTGAAAGTAAGGCTGACCCATTCCCTTTTGCCTTCTCGTTCTTCCCCTCCATTGTAACGGCTATCCCTTGCCTCTTCAATATGAGATGTTTAACCCCATTCTTTCTCTCCATCTCCTCTCATTCTATTCCTCTCCCACCTCTCGATTTTGCCTTTTAAAATATCATCCCTTCCTATTCAATTGATCCTGTGCCATGTACTCATATATACACACACTCACATATGTATTCATGTGCATATATACCCTCCTATATAGACATATGTGTATGTATACGTATATATACATATACATGTGTATATATGTGTTTGTGTATATATACACATACATATGCACATTCATATTCCCTTCACCTATCCTCATACCAAGAAAAGTTTCATAAGTTACAATTATCATTTTTCATGTAAATAGTTCAATTTTGATAAGTTCCTTATGATTTCTTTTCCATATTTACCTTCTCATGCTTCTTGTATTTGAATATCAAATTTTCTATTCAGTTCTGGTTTTTTCAGCAAGAATGCTTGAAAGTCCTTCACCTCATTGAATGATCATATTTTCGCCTGAAATATTATATTCAATTTTGTTAGGTAGGCGATTATTGGTTTTGATTCTAGCTCTCTTGATCTCCAGAATATTATATTCCAGGCCCTTAATGTAGAAGTTGCTAGATCCTGTGTTATCCTGATTGTGTTTCCACAGTATTCAAATTATTTCTTCTTGGCTGCTAATAAAATTTTCTCCTTGATGTGGGAACTCCAGAACCTGGCTATAATATTCCTAGGAGTTTTCTTTTGAGGATCTTTTTCAACAGGTAATCCGTGAATTCTTTCAAGTTCTACTTTGCCTTCTGGTTCTAAAATATCAAGAAAATTGTCCTTGAGAATTTCTTGAAGGATGATTTCTAGATTCTTTTATTTTTTTTATCACGGCTCTCATGTAGTCCAATAATTTTTAAATCGTCTCTCCTGGATCTATTTTCCAGGTCAGTGGTTTTTTCAATGAGATATTTCACGTTGCTTTCTATTTTTTCATTTGTTTAAATCTGTTTAATAGTATCTTGATTTCTCAAAAAGTCATTTGCTTCCATTTGCTCCATTCTAATTCTGAAGGAATTATTCTCTTCAGTGACCTTTTGAGATTCCCTTTTCAAATGGCAAATTCTACTTTTTAAGGTATTGATCTCCTCATTGGCTTTTTGTGTCTCTTTTGCCATTTGAGTTAGCCCATTTTTAAGGTGTTATTTTCTTCAGTCAGTTTGTTGACTCTCTTTTCATGATTTTCTAGCATCATTCTCATTTCTCTCCCCAATTTTTCCTCCACTTTTCTTACTTGGGTTTCAAAATCCTTTTTAAGCTCCTCTATGGCCTGTAGCAATTTACATTTGTCTTGGAAGCTTTTGGTGCAGTTCTGACTGTGTCGTCTTCCTCCTGATCCATTCTTTGATCCTTTTTGTTCCCAAAAAAGGAATCTAAAGTTGGGTTGCTATGTTTACTTTGCTTGCCTTGCCTGCTCATGATTCTAGTCAATTACTTGAGTTTTTAACTCTGTAGAACTCTGCTTGCAGAGGGGAGAGCTTTGTCCCAAATCACTGTGATTTTTGCAGCTGCCAGAGCTATTAGAAGGCTGCTGTCTCAAACCAGCTTTGGCTCACTGATCACACCTCAGGACTACCACCCAAGACCATGATCCTGATCCAGTAAGCTTAAGGAAAGAGCACTTAACCTCTGAATGATCACTTGGTCCCCTTGCAATCTGCAGGTCATGAGGTCTGAAGCATCCATATGGAGGTGGCTGCAGGGCTGCTGCTTCTGCTACTTTCTTGCCCCGGGGGCAGACAGCCAAACCTGCTTTTCTCCCCCAAATTTAGCCAAGTTCCACTGACCTTTCACTTTGTCCTTGGTTCTTATGGGTTGATAATTCTGGAAACTGCCGCAGCTGCTGGTGATCCACTCTCCCAAATGCTCCAGCTGCAGCTTGTCCTAGCTGCCCTAGGGCTACAGCTAGGACTGCTCTGGGCTCCCAATGCACTGCAATGAGCTGTTCCTGTCCTGCCTGCTGGGCTGCCTTCAGTGGCAGCTTTGTTTCTCTATACTTTTGTTGATTCTGGAGCTCTAAAATTTGTTTATAGTCATATTTTATAGGTATTTGAGCAGGCTATTGGGGGAGCTTATGGAGTTCTGCTCCCACACTGCCATCTTAACCAGGAAGCGTCTATGGTACCTCCCTTTGTACTTCTCTTGGATCATTTTGTTGCTGAGGAAAGCTGAATGATTCATAGTGGATCATCACATGTTATTTGATGATGTTGTATACAATGTTTTCCTGATTGTGCTCATTTCTGTTTGCATCAATTTGTACAAATCTTTCCAGGTTTTCCTTTACTCTGTGTGTGTCTCTCTGCTTCAAGTATGTTTCTTGTAAGTGAAATATTGTAGGGATGCTAGTTTTTGATACACTGTGCTATCTGCTTCCATTTTATGAGAGAGTTCATCCCATTCATTCCCATTCACCATTATGATTACTACCTCTGTATTTCTGTCCATTCTATTATTTCTCCTCTTTGTCCTCTCTCCTTTCACCCTTTTACACATAACAAATGTTTTGCTTCTGTCTACCGCCTCCTTTGATCTGCCCTCCCTTCTGACATTCTCTACCTTCTTCCTCTTTATTTAATCTCCTCCCCTCATATTTCCATGTTGAGCAAGATAGATTTCTATATTCATCTGATTGTGTTTATTATTCTCTCTTTGAGCCAGTAGTGATGAGAGTAAGGTTCAAGCAAAGCACATAGCTCCCACTCCAATTTTTCAATCTACTGTAATAGGTCTTTCTCACCTCTTCATGTGAGATAATTTACCCCATTCTATCTCTCCCTTCCTTCTGCACCCATTTTACTCCTCTTTATCATCCTTTATTTTTTGTCATTCCCTCAAACACATTTTATCCATTCCCTCTTTCTATGTTTATGCCTTACATCTGTACTGTTAGTGATACAATTTTTTTAAGAGTTACAAATATCATCTTCCTGTGTAGGGATATAAACAGTTTTGCTCTACTGAATCCCTTCTGTTTTCTAGTCCCCGTTCACTTGTTTATGCCTCTCTTGGGTCTTGATATTGGAGACCAATTTTTTTTAAGTTCTGGTCTTCTTATGAAGGCTTGAAATCCTTGTATTTTGTTGAATAACCATTTTTCCCTGATGTAGGTTTAACCTTTCCAGATAACTGATTCTCAATTGCAGTCCTAGATCCTTTGCTTCCAAAATGTCATGCTCCATTAGGTGTATATGGGAGAGCTACAGCAATTTACAGCTTACTCTGCCACCTTGGTTCCCCAGAGTCCTTTTCCATACTCTGAGCTTTAATGACGTATCATTTATGGAACCTACCCCAGTTCACAATTTGAGGACTGTGCTTAATAGAAATTCTACAAGGGCAATTCCATTCTGGGAAATGAACCAGTAAAAGAGATTCCTGGCTATAGGAGATAAGATCTGAGAGAATAACAAGGAAGAAGTGAGATTACTATACAGAAAGAGCTGTATTAAGGATACGGTGACCATGGATTTACTCTAGGACACTGAAATTTAAAGGGGCACTAGCAGCAATTAAATCCATAAGCTAAAGTAACTCAGCACCTTACTATCAAGAGTAATTAGCTAAAACAGGAAACTACCTGAGGCACAGTGTCTCTTAGCTGACACATTCCACTTGAACTTCCCTTTAGTGCATACTTGCTGTCTTCAACTCCTTCCCCAGGACATTGCTTGATAGACAGCCTTCTCAAACACAGCCTATGTATATGCTGTTACTCCGCAGCAATTGTAATCTCCTGGTGGGCATGGATTATTTATTTCTGTGATTGTTTACCATAGATTAGATAAGTAACTTGCAGGTACTTACTAAATGCTTGTTGAGTGACTAAATGATGGTTCAAGGGTCTCTTCTCTCATAGGGTCTTCTGTCTCTTTGGCCTCCCCCTCCGAAGCCCAAATGAATTTGTTTTTAAAAAAAAATAGACTTAAGGGTATATTTCATGCTGCATGACTTAAATATATTATGTGAGGTTTAACCCCTCTGATAACATGGCAAGTTAAAGTTGGGTTCAAGAGAACTGATGGACTTGGACAGAGCAACTCAACTGAGTATTAGTATATGTCAGTGGATAACCAATCAATTACACTTAACCTAGAATAAATTAACTTGATCTTTCTCTTTGGTGAAGACATATTTCCAAAGGGAATATTAATAATGACAGTATTTAGCTTCCCAAAGAAAATTTTACAAAAATGAAACTGTTACCAAAGGAAGAATAGTGGGGGAAAAAAGAGAAGCAGGCAAAAATTTTCTTCCTGCAGCTACAAGATTCCTATTCCTTTTTCTTTTGCTTTACTTCATAGGTTTTTAATTTATTGAAAATCATCACAAAAATAAATTTCCATAAACAAAGAATTGGAGTAGAAAAAAAGGATTACATATGACTAAGTGAATACATTCCATATACCTTGCTTTTTAATGCAAATTATGATAAATGCAATATGTTGCTTTCAAAGCTTTCTTGCTTATATGTTTTCTTCTTCCTTCTGTTCTCTTTCATGCATTTAAAAAGAGGCTTCTATGATTCTCTTTTCTATTTTACTCCTTTTGATAAATGTGATACAAGGTCCCCTTTTTTCCCTTGAGTCCCTCACCAATGAAAAAAGAAAGATATGGTCCTTGTGATAAATAAGCACAGTGAAACATAACAAACAAAAACAGTTACTTCATATCAAATTCAAATTCATAACACTATTCATATTAGATATCACCAGGAGGTCATATCTAAAAATATACAGTCAATTCTATACCAGGGTGCTGGCAATATCAACAGAAGCAAGTAGCCATGTAGAAAAGTTTTTTGTAAAAGGACAATCACACTACTCTGTATCACATTAGAAGCAGTGAATGAGAGAAATATTGCAGAGTGATGACATGTAGTTTATGACCCTAATTAACTGGAAGAATGGTGACACACTTCACAATAATAAGGAACTTAGGAAGAGGGAAGAAATTTGAGAGGAAGATAAGGAGCTCATTTTTGTACCTGTAGATTTTAAGATATCTTTGACACATTCTGTTTGAGATGTCCAAAAGATAACAGGTGATACAAGACTGGAAGCTAGAAAAGAACCTTGGCTTTGACAAATATATATAAAATCTTCTGCTCAGCGATGATGGTTGAATTCATTGTAGATGATGAGATCACCAAAAGAAATTGTATCAAGGAAGAACAAAAGAGGATGTAGGACAATCCCTGGGAGACACAGGTAATCTAGCAGAGGAGACTAAGGGGTATCACACAGGAAGAATGAGAACCAGGAGAAAGTAGTGTCATAAAAATCCCAGAGGTGGAATGTGCATTGTAGTAGGTGAACTTCTATACACTTTAAATATTCTGCAGCTTTTTTGAATGAAATGTATTGATCTCTTCTTTCTGGATTTTATTAGTGACATGTAGGAAGATTGATGACTTTTGTTAGTTTGTTTTAAGTCTTCCTGCTCTGTTAAAGTTATTGTCTCAATTTTTAGTTTATTTTTAGATTGTGATCTGTAGACCATTATATAATTTGCAAAAGGAGCCATACACTGACAAAAAATATGCATATTTATGTAAATTTCCACTAGAAATAATTAATATCTGAAATTTTAAAAAATATTCCTTAACTTATACATATATATATATATATATATATATATATATATATATATATATATATATATATATATATATATATATATATATACATATATATATATAAAGGCAGAGAGAGAGAGAGGTCACCATGAGTTATAATTTTGTTCTATATATACTTTGCACAATAGTATGTTTAAATTTTTTCTGTATTTAGATATGCCATTCTGTCCACAAATGTTAATTATTTATACCAGTTCAACCACCCAGCTTCTCCCATACATTCATTCCTCAAAGATCTAGACAACGCCCTAGACAAAGTCCTGATTGGGAAATTCAAGGAATAAAAATCACAATGATTCATTTTCCCAATCTGGGTCAACATAAGGAGGCAGACCGAGATGTCTGCAAATACTAGGACTGGATATCACTAGGAGAGCAGTATAGTGAGCATTCTAAACCCAGAAAATGAAAGAGGACTACAGCTGGCCCCAAGGGCAAAAGCAAATTGGAGACTCACACCATAGAAGAAAGACCTGTAGGAAAAGGTGACATTTGAAAGCCTTGTTATGCATTACCCAGAGTAGACTAGAGAGGGGACTTTTGTCCAAGGGTGTCATAAGGTGTGGTCATGAGCTCTAGGCCTTGCACTTATCAAACAAGTTCAAAAGCAAAAAGTAATAGTAATAATACCAGAAATAGGTCTGGGTTTTCGCTTTAGCCAGTCAAGTTGGAAAATTATCATGAATTACCAGGGCAGAGATAATATGCTGAAGGGGAGCCTCTAATTCTATTGCTGTGAATCTACTACCTGATAAGTACAGCAGCAGTCTTCTAGAACTTTCAAGAGCAAGCACATAGGAGCATTCCTCAGACTCAAACTTAAGATAATAACTTGCTGAGCTAAGAACAAGAAGGCATTGATTAGATATTGCCCCAGATCACACCATTTTTGCAGCACTTGTAGCAATCTAACACAAGGTGCTGAGAGCTACATAAAACACCACACTATATAACCCAAGAAAGCAGCAGAAGGATCCAAGAAGACAAAAAACCAGGTTGGATAATTCCCTTCAGAAGTACTCAGACCCCAGCACTAACATAAAGTCCAAAATCAAGACATAGACTGAAAGAATAAGCAAACAGTAAAGAATCCCACCACGAAAAATTCTGCTGGTGATAGAAATGGTCAAGACACACAGGAAAACATAATCACTCTTGGGTGGCTAGGTGGTACAGTGAATAGAGCACCAGCCCTAGAGTTAGAAGGACCTGAGTTCAAATGTGGCCTTAGGCACTTAATACTTACTAGCCCTGTAGCCATGGGCAAGTCGCTTAACCCCAGTACCCTCCAAAAAGTTAAAAAAAAAAAAAAAAAAAGATAATCACTCTAAAACATCCATGATGAAATTGAAAGAAAAAAAAAAAAAAGCTTGGTTATAAGTTCAACCTTAGTTCCTGGGAAAGATGAAGCAAGATTTTTCTTTTTATGAGACGAAAGTATGGTTGTTTAAAAAATTAGAAAACAGCATTAGAGGAAAAATTGGAAAAGAAATGAAAGCTTTGGAATAAATATATAGAAAGTGTATTAACAGTTTGGAACAAGATATATAAAATATTTTTCAAGAAAATAAATTCTTCCTGAAAATTAGAATGGAGCTAACAAATGTTAATGGGTCCATGAGATAATAAAAATAGTAAAACAAAGTTAAAAGACTGATAAAATAGAAGAAAATATAAGCTATCACATAACAAAAAAAAAACAGAAATGAGGAGAAATAATAAATGGAACTTTCCTGAAAATATTAAGTCATGTCTATATAAAACCATCAGGAAGCATGAACTGTAAAAGAGATGAACTAGAAGACTCCCCAATAAGAAGATGGGTGAGACAAGGATGCCTATTATCACCAATACTATTCAGTATTGTTATAGAAAAGTTAGCTAAAGGAGAAATAATAAATAATGGACAGTGATTGCCCATATAACCACTATAGGGTATGGTGATATAGGAACTATTATAGGGATAAGAATCATCAAACTACCTGAAATCCATGATCCAAAAGGAGCATATTTATTGTATTTTAAGAAATCATAAAAGAAAATTGCCAATATCTCATAGAAGAAGATGGCAGTGTACAACTAGTAAGAATTCACTGACCACCCCTTTAAACAAGTCCCCAAATTAAAACTCCCTAGAAATATTTTAACCAAAATCCCAAGTTTCTAGGTCAAAACTAAAATTCTGCAAGCAATAGGAAAGAATTTTAAGTACAGAACTATAGTCAAAAGTTGACCAAGACTAGAAATCACGTGTACAAAGCTCAGAGACCTCAGAAAGAAGGCAGTCATTCCAGGCTTAGAACCCAGAATATATTGCCTGGAAAAATGGAATAGAATCCTTCAGAGGGAAATAGATATCTTTAATGAAATAAAGGACTTCTTTAAAAAAGGGATACACAAAGAATTCCAACTGTTGTCACATTCATACCAAGGACTATAGTTATCCCTTCCATATTGTGAGGTTAGGGACATGGCTCCTCTGTGATCTAGAAAATCTATATAAAACTCCTTCATCCTCCCTTCATACCAGAGAAGAAGACTGATCTTTTTCTTTTTCTTTCACAGGGTGGTTATGGTACCTAATTGTAAAATTCAAGCTGATATTATACAATACTATAGATACATTTTAAACATTTCCAAGTTTCTAAACTTTCTTGGTCCCTTCCTGCCTGGATGATCAACTGTTAAGGACAGAAGATAAGAGGCACCTGAGCTAAGAGCATATGACCTGCAGAAGCTTTAAAATAACATATAAAGCATGAAATATGATTAAAGTGATTTTGACCAACTGGAGTAAATTTTGAATCTACCCAAATAAAAAAGGAGAAGGCAAAATAGCCAGTTAGGTGAGGTCCACTTGAACTGCTGATAGGCCTCACTCAGCAGCCACTGAAAGTGTTAGTGCGTATATTCTGAATCTGTTGTGATCTGCCAGAGATGTTAGTATTGGTGCATAATGAGGTACTGATGAAGAAACAAGCTGTTTCTTATGGCAAAGTGAAGAGATAAAGTTGATGTTTATAGAAAGCCACTTTACAAGTGGAATCAACATTCTGTTGTATTAGATCCCATTTATAGTAAGATTTTCCAATAACGTAACAGTTGGGGAGTCCAACTTTACAGAGCTCAGTAACCACATATTTTGTTAGGTGCCCCACCAAATACCATCTTAAGTATCTTGGTTTTCATGATAGGCTTAATTTATATACAGGTGGGTGTTGTATGTATTCTGGACAGTGATTGCCCACATAACCACTATAGGATGTGGTGATATAGGAACTATTATAGGGAAAAGGAGGCCCCATGAATAGCAAATAGTCCATTTTCTGTGTTTGTCACCAATGAAAAGAAGTCCTACAGCAGTTACTGTTGACCATTGGAGAAGCATTGCAGAAAGTTCACTTGGTGAATGCAATACAGAGCATAATCTCACCAAGCTAAATTTGTGAGTTAGTTTGCAACATATATTCTCATTCCAAGATGTTGCTGAATATAACTTTTAGAAGTAGCTTCATAGATAAGCTGCAATGAAATGATGGAAGAGAATTATGAGAGGAATAATAAATTTCATAATAATTAGTAGTCAAATAATTTACCCTAGTTTTATTTTAGAATTCCCAAAGTTCCTATTTTTTCACACATATACATTCTTGCACTTTCTTTTCTCACAGATGATCATTCAATAATCATTTATTAAATATCCACTTTGTGCGAGGTACTGTGCTTAGTGTTGGAGATATACTTGTTTAAAACAGTAGAATAATGAGTTGGGCATGTAATTTAAAAAAAAAATAGAAAAAAGAACAAATTAAAAATCTCCAATTAACATGTAACTGGAAACCCTGAAAATCAAGAGGGAGGGCGTATTAGTAAAATTTAAAGAAAAATATTAACCTAATAAATAAAAATAGGAGCTGATCATATAAAAAAAACCAATAAATAAACTATTAGTTAATTTTACTAAAAAAAATCAAATTACCAGTATCAAAAATGCAAAGGGTGAATTCACTCACCATCAATATAAAGGAAATTAAGCCAAATATTAAGAGTTTTTTGCCCAATTAAATGCTAATAAATATGAAAATCTAAGCAAAATGAGTGACTATTTAAAAATTATCAATTTTCCAGATTAACAGAAGAGAAAATAGAACACTTAAATAATTCCATCTTAGAAAAAGAAATTAAACAAGCCATCAGTGAACTCAAACTCACTAAGAAACAGTCACCAGGATCAGATAGATTTACAACTGAATTCTACCTAACATTTTTAAAGTAATTAATTCCCATACTATATACACTATTTGGGGGGGGAAGGTCAACAGGGGAGACTAAGAAGGTGTCCTATCAAATTCCTTTTATGACACAAATATGCTTCTGATACCCAAACCAGGAAGAACAAAAGCAGAGAATGAAAAGTATAAATCAATTTCCCTAGGGAATATTGATGCAAAAATTTTAAAGAAAATACTAGCAAGGAGATTACAGCAATATATCATGAGGGTGATAGACTATGATTAAGTAGGATACCAAGAATGTAGGACTTGTTCAATATAAAGAAAACTATCAATATATTGATCATATCAATAACAAAACCAAGAGATATCATATGATTATCTCAGTAGAGGTAGAAAAAGCTTTTTAGAAGTTACAGCACCCATCCCTACTAAAAACACTTGTGAACACAAGATAAATGGAACTTTCCTGAAAATATTAAGTCATGTCTATATAAAACCATCAGGAAGCATGAACTGTAAAGGAGATGAACTAGAAGACTTCCCAATAAGAAGATGGGTGAAACAAGGATGCCTATTATCATCAGTACTGTTCAGTATTGTTATAGAAAAGTTAGCTAAGATAAGAAAAGGAAATTGAAGGAATTTGAATATGCAATAAGTAACAGAACTCATTCTTTGCAAATGATATTACGGTATAATTAGTATATCCTAGAGAATCAACTAAAAAACTAAATGAAATAATTAACAACTCTAGCAAAATTGCAGGATATAGAATAAACTCACACAAATCATCAGCATTTCTATATATATATATATTTTTAAATTTTATTATAGTTTGCATCATTCATTTCCACAAGATTTTGAGTTACATATTTTCTCCCCCTCTTTGCCCCACCCACCGCCCCAAAACAGCCATCCCAGTGTGTCCCCTCTCCCCCAGTCTGTTCT
>JAQQSV010019110.1:0-11255 GCA_028646515.1 Pseudochirops corinnae | reverse complement strand
TAATTTCTTGTTTGACCCACTCATTCTTTAGGATTAAGTTATTTAGTTTCCATCTAGTTGCCCATGGACCACTTTTTACCTTTTGGATAGGATTAAGAAGAATGCAATGCTCTTCATTTATCCTTCATCTTAATCCTGCCTTTCAGCAATGTCTTTGAGAGACAAAACTGCTCTCTGGAATCCACTAATGCACCATTGTGGGCATTTATATGGCTTGATAAGTAAAGATGTCTAACCCTAGAGGCATCATCTTTCTGTTGTTGTAGTTTGTCCTTTTCAAAGAAGACCTTGATATCAGAAAGGTAGTACCAGGACTTGCAAGTGAATTGATTTGAGGGAGGGCTGTGTAAAGTCACCAGCCTCACTTTCTCCTCCAGAGCCATCTGGGTCCAGTGGCAAGATGTATATCAGGATGACTGGAGAAGGCTGCAGATGCAGTGAGAGAACTTGACCTTTTTAAGCTAAATTCTCACTTTGATGGAGGCATTGCCCATTCAGTGACTAAAGCTAGTTAAATCTAGTTCTGGTTAAAATGCCTATTTTGAAATTTTGACTCTGCTATTGACTATCTATGCCACTTAACCTTTATAGCCCCCCAATTTCCTCATATGTAAAATTAGAATGCCTAGATAGATGCCAAGGTTCTTTCCATCTCTAAACCATATGATTTTTGATCCCAAGTTAACTTATATCCAGGTGCTGTAAATTATTTTTACCTTGAGAAGTTCAGAAGTCAGTTAAGATTAGATCAGGAAGTAGCAGGGTCCATATGATTGTTACCATTCTCTCAAAAGAGCTCCTTTTCTTAACTATGTTAATGACACTACCATTTTTTCAAGTCACCCAGTCTAAGAATGCTTTAATTCTCCACTCATTCCCTAACACTTGATTAGTCTTATTGATTCCTTGGCACCTTCAGTGAGGTGCAAAAATATGGCTAATAGACAATTTGATTATGGGAGCTCATTATTGAAAGTAACAGATGATTGAAGGACTGGGGATCTTGCTTCCAGAAAATATGAGAGCAAGGACATTTTTTTCAGTGTCCTGCTAAAGCATATGATGTTTGTCCCTCTTCCTTGCTCAAGCGACTGCATTTTAACTCCATCATTTCTCTTTCAGGAGATGAGTAGCATGCTTCTTTATCAGTCCTATTAATCCTGGTTGTTTATTGAAAGTTGTTTGTTCTTATAGTATTCTTGTTATCTTTTATTTCATTCTGCATCATATTTCTTACTAGGTTTCTCTGAGACCATCCCCTTCATCATTTATTGTGGCACAGTTACATTCTGTAGCCTGTTCGGCTAGCTCTCAATTTATGGGCATCCCTTAAGCCTTAAGGAGTGCTTTTCCAGTCTCCTGCTTATTAGGTAATATGAAGTGTTCTTTAAGAATGAAAAAAAAGGGCTTCAAGAAAAAGAAATGAAAGGAAAAAGGATCTGAAGAAATATAAAGGGATATCGGCTTGGGTCAGAAGAAATGGACACGAGGTTCTTCCTGTAGTGGGGAGGTGATAGATCCTCTTAGGATGAAGCTGTTGGTTGCACTCCAAAAGATAATAATGTGAATTCACAAGTGTCTTTAAGAGAAAGAGAGAAATCATTAAGGAAGGGCTAAAGGATGAAGAGACAAATCATTGTGGTTGGCAACTCCCTGCTGAGTAAGAATGAGACAATTATTTCATGACGTGCCCAACAATGGAGAGATCCCCTATCTTCCCAGGGCCTATATTCAGAATGTAATGGAGCAGCTCCCTAAACTTGTCAGACCTGATGACTAGTATCCATTTCTGGGAATTCATGTGCAGACAAATGATACTGCCAGAGGGAAAGAGAAAGCATTTCGAGGGATTAGGAAGTCCTGGGCAAGAAATTGAAGACCTTAGGGGCACAGGTGGTATTTTCATCACTGCTATCAATTGAAGGCAAAGGCTTCAGAAGAGAAAGGCTGATTTGGGAAGTGAACAGCTGAATAAGAGCATCTGAGATTGAGATTTGGGTTTCTGGATTGCAGCTTTATTATAGGAAATGTAATGTAGATTCAGAAGAATATATTTACCTGAAGTCTTGCAAATTTAATCAAGAGGGCTTTAAAATGAAAATACGAGATGGAAAATTATGCGTGTTTATCAAGTTTTAAATCATATTGCACCTTCCCATAGTATAAGGATAGAAATATTGGTGCCCCATACATTTATCATAGGTAACAAAATCCAAGAAAGAAGTCAAAACTAAAACCTCTCATATATCTATACACAAAAGTACAAAATGTTTCCAACAAGCAAGTTAAACCAGACACCCAAATGTAAGTAAACAAATTAGATTTCAACAGTTTTTCTGGGAAGGATGCAACCAGTAACTGAAATATGGCAATATAAAAGTATACTTTATTCAAAAGATACAGAATAAATAAAGGGGAAAGTGGCAGAACATTATATACATATATGTGTTTATACATGTATATATTTCAATTAATAAAAAAAGTTTTCTCTCCCTCTCAACACTTCTTAGGAAGAAAGAAAAAAAAGCTCCTGTAAAATATGTGTACATAAGCAAAGCATATTCTCATATTGGCCATGTCCATAAAGTGTATGTCTCATTATGCACCCTGGCTTCATCTTCTCTGTATAAGGAGATGAGGGGCCTATTTCATCAAAGGTCTTTTAGAATTGTGGTTGACCATTAGGTTGGCCAGAGTTCTTAAATGTTTCAAATGTTTTAGCTTTACAGTATTATTATTGTTTAAATTATTCTAATTCTGCTCCCTTGATTTCCAACAGTTCACACAAATCTTCCAAAGTTTTTTGAAACTGATTTTTGTGCTTTCTTAATAATATTCTATTCCATTTATATACTATATTTTGTTCTGTCTTTCTCCAATTAGTTGTGAGTATCCAGTTCTTTGCCACAATAAAAAAGAACTTCTATAAATATCTTTGCACATGAGGGTCTTTTTCCTTTTTTGTGTTTGTTATAGTCTCAAAGTAGCATCACTTGACCAAGGGGTATGTACAGTTTAGTAAATTTGGGGACTGAAACCCAGATTACTTTCAAGAATGGTTGTAGCAATTCACAGCTTTACCAACAGTGCATTAATGTGCCTGCTTTTACACAACCCCTCCAACACTTGTCATTTCCCTTTTTTGGGTCAAATCTGTCAGCCTGATGGGTGTGAGGTAGAATCTCAGAGTTACTTTCATTTTCATTTCTCTAATTATTAGGGATTTGGACCTTTTTATAAGTCTATTTATAGCTTGGATTTATTCCTTTGAAAAATATCTGTTCATATCACTTGTAGAGCATCACATATTGAGGAATAATTCCATTAATGAGGAATGGCTAAACAAGTTGTGCATGAATGGAATGGGATGCTACTGTGTTGTAAGAAATGACACATATGATGAATTTAGAAAAGCATAGGAAGACATATGAATTGACGCAAAGTTAAGTAAGCAGAACCAAGAAAACTCTCTCTCTCTCTCTCTCTCTCTCTCTCTCTCTCTCTCTGTATATATATATATAGATTACAACAATGTAAATGGCAAGAACAGCAATAGCAAAACAAGTGGAATTGTAATGACCAAGTTGAGTTCTAAAGAAGAGATACAAAAAGACATACTTCCTTCTTCTTTTAATAGATGGGGGATAGATGTGGAACATTGCATATAATGTCAGACTGTTTCAGTGTGATGGTTACTTTTGCTGAATTCTTTTTTTAATCTTTCTTTGTTATGTTGGCTCTCTGGGAGGGAAAAAAGAAGAGAAATAAATTGGGAAATATAAGGAAAGTAAAACAAAATTTTATCTGTAAAATTTAAAATATTTAAAAAAAATGTACTTATGTGAGTAAATATAAGAATGAGAGAGACGGGGGGGGGGAGGGAGGGAAGGAAGGAGAAGGAGAGGGAGAGGGAGAGAGAGAGAGAGAGAGAGAGAGAGAGAGAGAGAGAGAGAGTGAGAGGCGAGAGCGAGCGCACTCATTTGAGTGAAGATCAATGGAAAGGAAATCCTGGAGTGTATCTCAGAGTAGAAGAGACAAAAGGTGAAAATAGATGAAAAGTTTAGGAAACATCATTGGCTAGAATGGAAGCATGATCTAGTAGTTACAGGAAACTTCAATTATCTAGATGTGCTGGGGCCAAAGGAGAATAATAGCACTTCACGTATAATACTAACAATATTTTAGCTTGTTTTAATAATTTCTTCTTTCTAAAGGTGAAGGAACAAAAGAAGGGAAATTGACTTCTGGACCTGGATCTAACCTACAAGGAATAACTCACCTGAAAGAGAAATGATGGAAACCTTATTGAGAAGTGATCGGTTCATTTTAGGACTCATGGTCAAAAAGGCATACTCTGATATCTGTCCTTAATTTTGGCAGACTGAGAAAGCTTAGATAGGATTACATGATCTAAAATTCTCCAGGAATAGTCAGTCCTGGAAGAGATGAGAAGTTCTCAAAAAAAGAAATTCTGGAATCACAAAGTGATAAAGAGGAAAAGGGAGAGCTATCTATTTAAAAAGAATGATATGGGGATCCAGGAAAACTCATTGACATATCTATATTCTTCTCTATATATCTATCTATAGAAAGGGTTGGCAAAGGAGAATGAATACAAGTATGATGTCATTCTGAAAGAATCATATCAAGTATAGTGAAGCTTGGAATGAGCTGAGGCTGATGGTAAATTTGAAGGAAAATTTTCAAAAATTAAAATTATGTTAGAGGAAGAAAAAGATATAACAAGGGCAGTATAACTAGCTGGTTATCAGCCAGTCAGCCAAATAGCATTTATCAAATACTTCATTTGTGCTGGGAAATATAAGTACAAAGAAAAAAGGATGGCAGTGCTTTCCCTTAAGGAATTTAAATTCCAAAGGGAGAAGACAGTCCAGGAGAGGAAATTGAAAGTTGGTTGGGAAAGGCATCTATCCCTAGGGGCATGATGGAGCAATCCAGAGAGTGAAGCTTGGTGGGAAATGAAGAGATTGCTGGCCTGGATGCCACACCCAGCCTCCTCCCCTTAAACAGAGGTTCTGGGAAGAGTCCTCCACTCTCTCATTGGAGGGAGGGACCCAGTGGGGCAGACAGTGCTGACAAAGTGTGAGTTTCAAGACTGAAGTGGTCTAGGATGAAGAGGTCCTGGGACATGATGGAGAAGTCAGAAGAGAGCAGCGTGGTGGGAAATATAGTGATGACTGATTTGCTTAGATACCCTCCTTAAACAGAGGTTCTGGGAGGAACCCTCCACTCCCCAAATAGAGGGAAGGGTCCCAGGGGCAGAGATGGATAATGGATGGAACAATGGTAACTGATAACTGATGATGGAAATAAGGCAGAATTTAAATTCTGATAGAATTGAAATTTCACCAATGTGAGTACTTTCTCACTACAGTTTAGGTCACAAACCATCTATACATCTCACCTTGTGCTTTCCTGTTCACATTCTCTCATTTATTTTCCAAAGGGGATCCATTGAGCATGAAAGTTCTCTATATTTCTTGATGTTTAAGGCTACCAGTACAGCACATGGATTGCCCATTGAGTATCTCTTACTCTAGGCACATGACTGTAAAGCCAAGCACGAGCAGCTGACCTTTTCTATTTATACATCTCTTTGGTGATATGTTTACACAACATATCTTGTAAAATCCCCTCATTGGTAATATGTTTTTACCAACTCGTGTCCATCATGCTGTATTGTTAATGTATTTTTCCTTAATGGGAAGTTCTTTCTCATCCATTAATAGACCCATGTGACCTGCTTGAGTCACATGGAAGTATAAATCACATGAGTCTATTGTGGGAGGAGCTTGCTGAATGGGTAGAACAGGAAAAGGTAGAGAAGGAAGGGTGGAGCAGGAAGAAGCAGAGCTGGAACAGAGCTCAGAGGAAGTTGGTCAGAGTAGTTAGAGCTGAGAGAGAGGGAGCAGGCAGTGAGCTGTGTTTGTTTGTGGGAGGGCCCTAGCAGGGGGAGGGCTTGGGGATACTGGTGCCCCCTGAAGTGTTATTGTGTATAGATTTCTTTGTTGCTAAAGTGGATTTGGCTTTCTGGTGTTTGAATAAATGTTTTGGTTCTGTCTTCCATGTGGAGAGTCTGTTATATTTTGCAATTCAAAATTATGCTGGCATATTCATAGCTGCCGTAGGCTCTGTGAATATTGCATTGGCACTACATGTCCTTCTCTCCAGTTTTCTTTATATGACCTGAAATGTTCGTTTTTCAGAGACAGGTATGACCTGAAATCATGTAACAGTACCCAAAGCTTTATCAAATGGACAGATTTGAATGTTCTCACCGACTATGCCTATTGAAGCTGATCTGTGCTCACCAGTTCTATGCATTTCATGCCCATGTTTTCCTGTGAGTTTGCCAGAGTTAATCCACCCAAAGTTCAGGGGACCTTCCTCATTTTGTCTTCCTGAGGATAGCAGTGATTAATATGTGATTAACTTTTATTTATTTTTTAAGAAAAGTTCCTCAATGTTTATATGTTGCAGTCCACTTCCATTCCCCCCACTCCTGCCTTGCACCTTTCCGTTACCCTTTCTGTAATATTCATTATCAAGTCTTTGGAGGCTGTTATATTTTAGGCTGCATGGCTATACAACAAACTGCTAGAATGTTGGTATTAAAACAGTGGGCCTTGGCTTCTAGGAGATGCTTGGGGTCAATAAAAAAGCTCCCCAGTTTTCTGAAGGTGATCTACTCTGCTCTCCTCCTTCTGTTTAATTTCAGACTCATCTTTTGTTCCTTTGTATTATTTGTACCAGGTATGCATACTGATTGACAATCTTTGTTGACTCTCTATGCAACTTAACATATTAATCAGGCAATAGATGTTCTTTATCCCATTGGTCTTTTCTGAGGGGATAGTCAGTACAAAAACTTTTGAGTTTGGATTTCTTTCAGGTAGTTTTGCAGGTTCTGAGACTTGAGTTGCAGCAAACGCAATGTTAACTAGAGACAGGAGCATCTCTGTAGAGGACCTCATTTGCCACAGACAATGCCTCTTCAACTTGTCTTCTGCTCTGAATCTCCTCCACCACAGTTACAAACACCTTTGGCAAGCATACATTCCTTTGTCTAAAGCTGCACTTGATTTTTTATTATCAGAGGGCCATTTTTTCTGTTGTCGTCATATAAGAAATCTTAAATGATATTGATGTATGGGTTAGAGAGCCTTTGTTGGAAGAAAACTTTTAATGCAGCATTTAGCTCTATTTAATCAAATGTTTTTCAAAACCAACAAACAATAAACAGTGGGATTTCATATTTTCTGTATTGTAGTCAATTCTAAGATGGCTAATTTGTGGTCTGTCATAGAATGTTGTTTGTGAAAGCCTATTTTCCCCTAGTAGTACATTGATCAAGGATATCCTCCATTCATGCAGAGACAAATCTCATGTTTTTAATAGATAGGAAACCAGGAATAGATCAGTATGTCAGCAGAGTGTTTACAGAAGTGTGTCAGCTCTGGAAGTTTCTACCATGCCAGAAAGGCTTTATGGCCACAACAACACTGTTTTGTTTTTGTTTTTTAAATAGAAGCTGCTTATAGAAATAGAGAGACTCATTTCCAGTAGACTATCTTCTTGGTGATTAATTATTTGTTCATATCCAAAGAAAAATAAAAAATGAATCTTATTTCCATCTAACCCCATTCTGCATTTGTAGTGATGGGGATAGGATGGGGAAAGAAGCAGAGGGTGCTGAGAGTCCCATGGTTATTGAAATGCTAAATATGACATCCTTGTCTGAGAACCAGTGAGCAGATGTATTGCTGAAGGATCTGAATCCTATTAATCTTGATATTCTTCATAAACTAGACCTGGAAAAGTAGCAAGTTGTAGCCAAATGGAAGGAGGGTTCACAGGTATTTCTTGGATAGACAAAAATGGGACTTGGTAAAGTTGTTTATGGGCAGCTGGGTGGTGCAGTAGATAGAGACTTATCTTCATGAGTTCAAATCTAGCCTCAAACACTTCCTTAGCTGTGTGACCCTGAACAGATTGCTTAAACCTGTTTGCCTCTGTTTCCTCATCTGTAAATTGAGCTGGAGACAGAAATGGCAAAACACTCCAATATTTTTGCTAAGGAAATCCCAAATAGGGTCACAAAGAGTTGGATAGAACTAAAATGACTCCATGATACCCATAAGAATAATTTCAATTTATGTAGCAATGGTTGTTGTAGAGAATGACAAAATAGTGAAACATAAGGAATCTGATAAGATCCTTCAAATTAAATCATCAGAACAATATTGACATTTAAAGGGTGAGCCTTTGCTTTGAGGATAAGTTGGAGGACATTAAAAGCACTTTACAGGGGGTGGCTAGGTGGCACAGTGAATAGAACACTGGCCCTGGAGTCAGGAGGACCTGAGTTCAAATCTGGCCTCAGGCACTTAACACAAAACCTAGCTGTGTGACCTTGGGCAAGTCACTTAACCCCAATTGCCCTCCAAAAAGAAAAAAGCAAAAAAAAAAAAAAAACGCTTTACAGTTTCTCAAAGACAATGCAGGTTTCTCTCCTCTTCCTGTTCAATTCTGGCCTCAAGTTTTTGTCTTGATGCTTGGTCCATGTGCAGTCCCTATATATACTTTATGATCTGATCACCCTATCATAATTTGCATAAAAGCTATTCTTCATCCACTTAGTTTTTCCTGTATGGATAGATAGAAAACAGTTTTGAGTTATTATGGGTCTCATTTCAGGGGTTTCTCAGTATGCTAGGGTTTGATGCAATCAGCAATCTTCTCTATAAGCCTACCATCTACAGTAAACCCCTTTACCATTTAGACCCTGTGCTGGCATCCTAGATGATGAATGACACCCTTGGTAAGCATATATCTCCTTGTTTCCTGTCTTATTTGTCAACAGAGGTTTAAACAAAAATTATCTGTGTTCTTAAGTCATTCAAGTAATATTTTATGCTTTTCACATGTATGTGAGAGGTATCTATTTTTTCAGCTGAGGAGAATTTTCTTTGACCTGGAAAATTGTCTGCTAAGGAGTTGAGATCCACGATAAGTTAGAAGATAATAAAAGAGCTTCTAATTGCACTTAAAGGGTTGAAATCATCTGTCTCAGGTGAACTACATGCCAAGATACTGAAAGGATCTGTGAATGTGATTGCTGAGCCACTGCTATTCATCTTTAATAGATCATGGAGGATGGACAGGTTGTGTTGGACTGCAGAAGGGCAAATAAACCAATTTAAAAAAAAGGGAGAAGAGAGTGGAATCTGCATATTTTATGCCAGTCAGCTTGATTTCAATTACCTGCAACATTCTAGAGCATATCATTAAAGGGAAAGGGGGCAGCTAGGTGGCACAGTAGATAGAGTAACAGGGCTCGAGTCCGTAAGACTCATATTCCTGAGTTCAAATCTTACCTCAGTCACTTCCTAGTGTTGTGCCCCTGGGCAAGTCACTTAACTCTGTTTGCCTCAGTTCCTTATCTGTAAAATGAGCTGGAGAAAGAAAAACCACTGGAGACAAACCACTCCAGTATCTTTGCTAGGAAAGCCCCAAATAGGCTCACAAAGAGTCAGACGTGACTGAAATAACTGAAGAACAACAAATGAGCACCTAGGAAAGAAAATGATGATCAAAAAAGGCAAGTTGGTTCCTTCAGTTATAAGCATTTATTAAACATCAGTTCTGCATGAGACCATGCTGGAAATACAAAGCCAAAAATTTGCAACAGTTCATGCTCCCAAGGAACTTAAGTTCTATCAGTCAGAGGCTATAATACATGTACATAGACACACACTCATATATAGTTACATTAAAATAGCATTAGTGACTCTATTTTGCTTTTATCCATCATTTTGAAGTTTCACCTTCTTAGAAGTCACTTGATTTTGAAGTCACAAAATTACTCACCCTCCCAACTGTCACTTAAGAAATGTCGGAAAACCATCCTACCCCTCACACCTCAATATCTCCTGATCTTCTTCACCAATAAAAAACCAGGTGTCTCAATCCCTATAATTTTTTTTTTCCTGTTTTTCACTCCCTCCAAATTGTATATTAGCTCTGTAAAAAACAATGGTCCATGTCCTTAGCTACTGAGAGCCTTGGACCCAGTTTGTTTCTGCAACTGCATGCATTGTTAAATAAATCACTCTCTAGATCAGAGGTTCCCAAATGTTTTGACCTGTTGCCCCCTTTAAAAAAATTACTCTGCCCCCTTGAAATCTACTTTCATTAACATTTTAATGGTTTAAAAAAATTTTGCATCATTTCAAATAGTATACATTTTTTAAAAATGACACATCAAATCTAATAACTTATTGTAAATTTGTGTTTTTTTCTATATTGAAATTTTGATGATGTAACATTGTGTCATGTAACCAGATAGTATCATATTATAAACATGTCATTACACGTATATTTTCCTGTTGATGCATGCTGGACTTTCTGACAATGTGTGACACCTCACCTGCCAACACTTGCTTGTTAAGATCTGTTGGAATTGACCACTGATTAGTTATAACTTGCATTTTCTGTGTTAATTTGGAAAATAATGTAATCCTTATGATGTTAACTCTGTTACAAAATAGGTGAAACATGTATGAATGGTTTTTCAGAATTCTCTTCTTTCCTTATCCTTACACATTTCCCTTACTTTTATTCAATGGCCCCTAACTGCACCTGAGGCTACCTTCCCCCCTTCCCCCATTATTCCAGCGCCTCCCCAGGGGGCCATATCACCTACTTTAGAAACCTTTGAATGTAACTACTTGGTTTCTTTATTCTACTGTAACAGTATACACATATATACATATAAGAATGTGTATATGTTTATTTATACATTATAAACATAAGGAGAATAAATACAAAATAAACATAAGATAGTTAGGAAGAATGGGCATTAGCAGATGGAGGAATTATGAAAGGTTTTATGTAGAAGGTGATCTTGAAGTAAGGGATCAATTCTATGAATCAGGGAGGAGGATGAAGTGCATTCCAGACAAGGAGGATGATCAGTGCAAAAGCATGGAGATAGGAGATGGGTGGCTGATATGGAACAGAGAAGCCAAGTTGACTGGATCGTTGAGTGCGAGGTGGGGGGAGGGGGAAGAAGAGGACTGCATGATGAGGCTACAAAGAATGTTGGGACTAGGCTGTAATGAGTTTTAAAAGTCATCCAATAGCCTTTGTATTTTATCCTATGGATAACAGGTAGCTTTTTGAGTAGGAGGAATGACATGGTTAGAGGTATTCTTTTTTTTTAATTTTAAAAA
>JAQQSV010019109.1:0-11255 GCA_028646515.1 Pseudochirops corinnae | reverse complement strand
TTTTAAGGCATTCTTTTCCTCATTGGCTTTTTGGGCCTCTTTTGTCATTTGAGTTAATCTGTTTTTTAGGGTGTTAATTTCTTTAGTCAGATTGCTGACTCTCTTTTCATGATTTTCCTGCAACATTCTTATTTCTCTTCCCAATTTTTCTTCCACTTCTCTCATTTGGTTTTCAAAATCCTTCTTCAGCTGATCTCTAGCTTTAAGGCAATCTTCATGTTTATTGGAAGCCCCTGGTGGGGGAGCTCTGGCTGTGCTGTCCTTCTGCAGCTCTCTGCCTTGGTCCTTCTTTTCTTCAAAGAAGGAATCTAGGGTTTGGTTGCTGTTTTTACCCTGCTTCTTATGCTTATTCTTATTCATGGTTGGACAGTCCTTGATTTTTTTTTTTTAAACTCTGTGGAGCTCTGCTTCTGGAGGGGAAAGCTCTGTCCCAAATCGCTGGGTTCCTCCCAGCTGCCGGAGTTCTTAGGGAGTTGATGGGTCCCTTTGCCACTTCTGGCTGACTGAATAAAAACAAACCACAGGACCAAAGCCCAAGACCACGATCCAGATCCAGGCCGCTCAACATGAGAGTACTTGGCCTCTGAACGATTGCTTGGTCCCCCTGCAGTCTGCAGGCTGAGAGCTCTGAAGCAACAATGTGGAGGCGGGTGCAGAACCTCCTTTTTTCACTTCTCAGCCTTGGAGACGTTTCGGCCAGACTGCTTTTCTCTCACGACCTCGCAAGTACCACTGGCCTAGTTCTGGATCCTGCCACAGCTGCCGCCAATCCGCTCACCCAAAGCTCCAGCCAGGGCTTGGCTCCTCTTGTCCAGCCACCCTTGGGACACAGACAAGGTTTCAGGCCAGGCTGGTTTTGGTTTGCAGTGCTGATATGGTTCCTTGTAGTTGAGCTGACTTTAGTGGAAAGTATATTTGTGTGCATTTTGGAGTTCTAGAATTAATTTAGAGTCATATTTTATGGGTATTTTGGGGTGGCTATGTGAGAGCTGCGATATGTTGCTGCTCTTACGCCGCCATCTTGCCTCCGCCCCCAACTTTGAGATTTCTCCAGGTTGTTAAAGGTATAAAATCATTTTGGATGCTTTTGTCCACTTTCCCCTAAAACTTGATTTCTTCAAAAAATTATCATGAAAAAGGAACTATGAGATAAAATTCAAATTTCTGTTATTTGTCATCATTAGAGTGTGATCCACTTTGGGTTTTATTTCTAAACAAGAGAAAAATCAGATGGTATCCTCCAGGGAAAATTTCAGGTGAGACTCAATCATACACACATTAAATACTTAATCTGCCTTACTGCTATAATAAATATAGTACCAGAAGATACAGTCTGAGAACAGAATAGGGTGAAGCCTTTAGCTTCTATGGGAGGTGCTAATTCACCTTGTCAAATGTTTCTAATGAGCTGATTATTTCTTAGACTTTGAAACCTTGGAATATCATCAGTTTCTTCATAAAATATTAAAAATACTCTAATCAAATAATCAACCGTGATTCTGGAGGATGAACAAAGAACTCTACCTATCTCATGAGAGAGAGATGATAGACTAATATGGGGAATGAGAAATGCATCCTTGGATGTGATCACTTTGGGGACTGATTTTGTTTAACTGTACATGTATAATACAGGGGCTTCTGTATTCCTGCTTTCCTTTTTATCTTTTCTCAATGAATTAAGAGGGGAGGGGGGAAATGAACATTTGAAAAGTATTCAAAGTACTTGATTAAGCTTGTCCCAATAACAGGCTCCATATAAAAAGAGTGATTTGAGCATTAAGCCTTATTCTTTGGGAATGTATTACCTGTAAAAGACTGCCACTGCAACCATCCATGACCTGTACATATTTTGTCATCAACAACAGATTTATTGAACATCTTCTGTGTTCAGGGGCCCCTGATAGCCACTGCAGGAGAGGGTACAAAGCAGCAAAGCCCCCAAGGTCCATCTTCATGAGCAGCTTCCAGTCAAGCTGAGGGGACAGGACAAGTATATGAAAAAATAATCCACAACTAGGCTGCAAAGGTGGGTTGCTGATTGATGAGGTCAAACAAAGACTTGAATTGATATATAAATGCTTGTTCATATTTCCATAATGTTTCAAGGTCTGTGTTTACCTCATGACAACCCTATGTTGTAGGTAGTAAAGGATTTGGTATCCCCAATTTGCAGATGAGCAGGCTGAGGATCAGTGAGCAAGTTTGTTTAACAGATATTTATTTGGCTCCTACTCTATGTAAAGCCTTATATTAGACACTGGGGGAAACTAAAAAAAAAGTTATATATGACAAAATCTGCCCCTATGGAGCTTAAAATTTGGTAGGAGGATAACATAACTATAATATATTTCATTTTGAATACATTACAGAGTGGTAAAACAAATTCACCATGCCTGTCCTTATGTAGGTTACAATCTACAAAGTAATGTGTAACCTCCCCAAATGGAGAGCTCTCTCCAACCAGGCAGATCATAAACCACCCATCCCTATCCACTCTGGGTGACTCTTGTCCATATCCTCCCATAAATTAACAAGAAGGGTCCCCTGGAAGCCTTCTTCACTTCTACTGGTATTGTATGATTACCAGATGGCAATCCACCTGTCTATAATACCTCACCTTTGCCATGTGACCAGTTAGTCTTCTCATCCTATCATAAAATGCAGTGATAACATCTTATACTCTTCATAAGTGCATAAGAGAGCAAAGTTCTTTATTAGGTCAGAAGAGGAAGGGAATGACCAATAGGGAAGATCAGGGAAGGCTACCATTGGGGTTGGGTTTTAAAAGTTGGGCAGGAGTTTGTTAGGAGAAGGGGAAGAGGGAGGAAGTGCCAAGCATTTGGAACCATGTGAAAGAGCTAAGGACAGGAAAACCAGGACATATTATTTAACTGGGTGAAAGCCTAGATTACATGGTGGTAAGTCTACTTATAGCCACACTGTGGAGGCCCTTGGATGCTAAACAGAAGAATTGGGACTTTATTTTGTAGGCCTTCAGAAGTGACCTGTGACATACTAGAAAGTCAGGGTGCTACAGTAGGAATATGCTACATTTGGAGTCAGAGCTCCTGGGCTGAAATCCTAGCTCTGCCATTTACTAACTGTGTGACCCTGGGCAAGCCACCTAACTTCCCTCAGCCTCAGTTTCCTCATTTATAAAAGAAGGGAGTCATGTTAGATTTCCTCCAAGGTCTTGCTGCCTTACTGCTCTAAGCCTATGATCCAGCCATCCCTTGGGGAAACCTATGCCTGCTTTCTATCTATCCCCCACCTAGTCAACCAATTGCCTTCTTATTTACCAATATCAGCAACTTGGTTCAAAAACAGGTCCTAGAATCATAGCTATAGAGCTGGAATGCACCTTAAATGTCATCTAATCTAACCCTTCATGTTACAGATGAGGAAACAAACCCAGAGAGAGCATGTTATTTGCCCGAGGTAACAAAGAAATAGGTAACAGAGCTGGAATCCAAATACAAGTTGTGTGATGCTAAGCTCACCACTCCTGCCACCATATTTTGCTGTCTGCCTTTCTTTGAAGAAATTCTCAAAGGCCTCTGCGTCCTCTAACTTGCACAAGATCCAGGGACTAGTAAGTGAGATTTGAACTGAGGTCTTCTGATTCCACATTCAATGTTCTTTCCTTTGCACTTAACTCCCTGGAAATAAATCTTATGGGGAACACTCCCTTTAAAGGACTAGAAGTCTAAGAACTGTCAACTTTTCTTTCTACCTCACTCAGATGCCTCTGAGATGTTCCTTTAATTTTAGTATACTGAGACTTGGCAAATAAGGCCATGTTTATTCTACCTGATTATATCTTCTTTCAGTCTTTGAATTTCCTGAGGAGTTCTAATCTTTTTAATCTGTCCTCATATGGAAGTCACTCTTTTCCTTAATTGCTTCTGGCCCATCCCCTAGATCTTTCTAAATCCTATTGTTTCATGAATAAAATTTCATAAAATAATCAATGAGGGAAAGAGACATGAACATATTCAAGAGTTTAAAAAAAAACTAACAAAGAGGAAGCATGGTCTAGTAAATAGAGTGCGAGTCATGGATTCAGAAAGATCTGAGTTCAAGTCTTGCCTTTGATATATAGATTCTGTGACTACAGAAGTCACCCACTTTTCTCAATGTCTCAGGAAGCAATCTAAGACTATAAATTGAATAGCAGTTTCTGATATGTATTGGTAGAGAGTTCAGACCACCAGACCAAAAGGAGAGACAGAGACAGAAACAGAGACAGAGATAGAAAGAGAAACAGAGACAAAGACAAAAACAGACAGAAATAGAGACAGAGATATAGAGACAGAGATACAAAGAGAGATAGAGAGACAGAGACAGAAACAGAGAGACAGAGATGAAGAAAGCAGGAGATAGCATTACATTGTGCACGGGGAGCCAGACCTATAGTCTGAAAGATATACATTCAAGTCCTCCTCTGACATGCTCCATGTGTGAGGATGGGCAGTACATTTAACCAGTGGGTCTTTTCACCTCCCCTCACCACCACCACCACCAATCTATGTAAAATCAAGTCACTGCTCGGAGTTTCAAAAGAATTATTTATTCTTTGTCTTTGTATTGGCAGTGCCTAGTACATAGTAGACACTTAATAAATGCTTCCTGAATTAAATTGAGTCTTCTTATAGGTCTTTTTTTTCAAGAAATGATGACAAATGTACAACCAAAATGATAAATATATAATTAGAGATCATAGAGGAAAGGAACTATAGAATATAAGCCTAAAGAATGCAAACTCCTCGAGGGCAGGAAATGCTTCATTTTTGTTTTTGTCTTTCTGGTGCCTGGCACAGTGTTGGACACAAGTGGTAGGTGCTTAATAAATATTCATAGACAGACAGATAAATATACACGTATATGTGTGTATATGTGTATGTGGGTGTGCATATACATGTGTATATATATATATATATATATATATATATATATATATATACTGATTGATTGATTGATTGGCTGATTGATTGATGGTTTAATAAAAATACTACAACCAGATTGGAAAGGATGACATGAAGACATTGTTCTTGAATCCTTCATATAACAAGCGCAGGATGAAGGATGAGTGTTAAGCTCGTGTGGTTTACCCATGGGCACAATTTGTGAACTGGGTCAAGCCCCTTGTCACTCATATTCTTTGCTTCATATCCCTCTATGTTTGAAGATCAGGACCTTTTAGAACTTGTCGAGAAGTAGACAGGATACTTAGAGTGGCCATCTAGAGTAAGTGGAAGCAGCACTTGCCTCCCAAACAAACTGACTTCTAACTGAAAGGGGGAACCAACGGAAACAAGAAAATAGCCATTTCTCAGGGCTTCTTTGCTGTTGAATGAAGGGGAAAGACCTCCCTGACTAATATCATTGGACCAACTCTTTGGGTATACATTTCGAAGCTTCAGAATTAGGGTTAGGTCATTTCTAGGGTACTCTGGCCTCATCCTCTGTTGGACTGTCCAGAACCCCGTCCGTTAGGCCAAGGTCAGTTCAGGATCTTCAGTCCTATGATGATCTTATAAAGGTGCACTGACCAAGTAACAAAAACAAAGGATGCCATACAAGTACTACATTGATGTCTTACCTGTTAGCCAAGTCCCATGTTTTGGGACAGACACAGATGGAATCCCTGTGTGTTTACAAACAGCAGAGAGGAAAGTTTCTAATGGTCAGTCCTGGTGATACATGGATGTCTGTGAAATATCAAGAGAACTAGAGGAAACAAGCAAGCGAGAAATAAGCATTTGTTAAGTTCTCACCATTTGAAAGTTGTTGTGTAAAGTGAAATCAGCCTCTGCCCTCCAGGACCTCATAGTCTAATGGGAGAGGCAGCATGTAAATAATTATGTAAAAACAAGATATAGACAAGAAAACTATGAGGTAGTCTCAAAAGGAAGGCATTGGCATTAAGAGAGATTGGGAAAGGTTTCTTGCAAGGAGGTGGACTTTAGCTGAGACTTGAAGGAAGCCAGGGAAGCCAGAGGCGGAGACAGGAAGGGATAAGAAGACCTTGAGCATGCTGGGTGAACCACTTGAGGATGATGTGAACAGGAATCTCACAAGATGAGGGGCATAGATGGGTTTCAATCTCCAGCACTGAAAGGAAGATTCAAATTGATTTCATAATCAACCCATGTCAAAGTATTAACGTGAGTTTGTTGTGCTTATTTTTCATGTGTACTTAAGTATTATTTGGAGTTGAGAGGACATCAATGACGAGAGCAAACTTTTTGGCCCACCATGGGTTAATGGCCCAAAGTTGAATCCAAAAGGGCTCAGTTCAATCCTGTTTCCTTCTCCCTTTGATATCTCCATTTCCCATTTCACTTCCTCTTACAATTTCCTTCTTCCATTCCCAGAACAAACAACTCTCACTGTGGAATTTTGCCATTTTAAAAATCATTTTCCCAGAGTCTGATATTCTAATTTGGCCTCATTCACAGTTACCCCCGTGGACACTTTGATAAGTAACAGGACACCAGCTGTAAAAAGGCAGGAATTCACGTTCTTCATCTCTTACACAATAACGAGCCCCATGCCTGGAAACTTGGGCGTGGATGGAAATAACAGCGATTGAGCTCCTGGGGTCTCAAAGAGAAAAAAAAAATGGTGATATATTTGGGAACAGCAACATCAGAGAGTTCTAAGTAGACAAAGGCTTCATTCCACTAGTAAGTCTTTTACGTGTTTTGTTCCCCTGTTGAGCTTGGCAGCAGAGGAATTACTTTTCACACAAACCAAATTTTCATTACCAAAGAAATGTTTTAAGGCATAATCATAACTCACATCTCTATAGCACTTTAAGATTTACAAGAGACATTCTCCAAAGCTGCCCTGAGAGGTAGATGTTTTAAATCTATTCAATTCATATTTTAAAAAACAAAGACACATTACGATGTTTCCGTATCACCATGATTCCAATCAAAGATTTCCTTGTGAACAAATAAATAAATGGATAATAATAATACATTATAAATAATATAAACTTAAAATCTATCTATATATGTAAAGTCATAATCACAGGGCTTCTTAAATTTTTTCCACTTGCAACCACTTCAGTGCTTCTTAAACTGAGGGTCACAACCTACTGGTCTCTGTATTATAGCTGGACTCTGAAATAAAAAGAAAACAAGAGAAATATTTGTAATGGCCCCATAGAAAATAATTTCTCACATCCAATTTAAAAGATACTGCATTAATGGATTAATAACCCAATGTTGCAGATGAGGAAACCAAGGCACACAGAATTTGTCACCCACCTGAAGTTTCATAGCTCAGTGTGGCTCTAAGAAGTTGTAGTGTGTGCAGCAACTACAACCCAATAAAACAGTCTCAGTAGACAGGCTAATCCAGATTAAGGATAGCTGACAGGGATTAAACCCCCTGGGGAGTTGGGGATGTCTACCCCAAGTATGTGAAGATTTCCCCAATTGGAATGGGCAGTCAAGAGCAATTTGCTCCAATCTCCATGAAAGTGGCTGAAACAGACGCTGTGGAACACTTAAAGCTTAGTAAAGACATTGAAAATGCCAAGGTCATCCACTGCATCGGGGGCTATCATCAACTCATCCTAATTTTTGTCTTGCCACTGGACTTGGATGACTCAGGAAGAGTGAGTGAGGCTGACAACTTTTCACAGCTCTGCCTTACTTACATCTAATTCACGGGCAAAGTCAACACATCACATTATGATGTCTTTGGTCCTCTTCAAAAACCAAGGACAAACAACAAGCGGTAGAGCTAGGATTCCAGCCTGAATTTCCAAGCCCAGTGTTCTTTTCTCTATGTAACATGACTCAAAGTGCTTATGGAAATGTTTACATGTTGGATTGTGGCATGTAAATAAGAACACAAATTGGTACCCTATCTGGACATTTGTTGATGAATGTTTAACAATTAGTTCTCCAAAAACTCATGATGTACTTTTAAGTTTAACTTGCATTATCAACATTTTCTATATTACTTTTTTAAGTCTAGAGGCACAACAAAACAATAAATCAAGTCCTGTTTTATAGCTTTTGCTTATTTCTGGCGTATAAATGCTCATATAGAAAATCAAACAATTAGCTCTTTAAGCTGGTGTGAACCGGCTGCAGCAGACCCCTGACACATCCTTTATTAGTGATGTAAAGGTGGAGAGGGAGATCAGATTTCATTTATGAATTTTGTGGGTTTACAGAACAGTGAGATGGAGCATTTGATGGGCACGTCGCCCAGAATGGAATAGACATGATTACTGACCCCTAGTTCACAAGGGATGGCTCCTTTTGGGTTTTAGGGATAGGAGTTTTCCTTAAAAAGATTGACTAGGACTCAATGGAGCACAGGTTCTTGTCAGAGAAGCTGTTCCAGAGTATTGACCTATGAAATGAAGGTAACATACCATTTTGGTACTTTTGCTTTTCCCTTTGTCTCCTTATCTTTGTTCAGGGGGAAAATGAAAGCATAGAAAAGGGGACCTTACCTGAATTCCTGGAGAATAGGCGATCCTAAGGAGAGCTCCCATATCCAGGATATAGGAGAAAACCAGTACATGTTCATAATTTCTCCCCTGCTCTGAGATCATATGATCACTATAGTGCTGGAAGGGACTTCAGAGACCATCAAGTAACCCTCTCATTTTACAACCTGAGGTACAGAGAATAGCTTGCCCAGTGTCACATAAATAGAAAATGCTGGAGATGAGATTTGAACCCAAGTATCCCTGATTCCAGCTCCAACACTCTACCCACTATGCCATGCTGTTTCCTATGTGTTAAGCATGTCCCATGCTTTAGGACAGGAGCAAATAGAATTCCCATATGTTTGCGAGTAGATGGAAAGGAAAGTTTCTGAGAATAGACTTTCCTAATCCAAGAACTGACAGTAGTCAGAGCAACATAGAGTTTCTCCAAAAGCATATGACAAAAACAGACATGCTGGACCATTCAAGTAGAAAGGGGAATTCATAGACAATGTTCCTAAATCCCAATGTCTTTTATACAGAGAGAAGGATCTAAACTTCCTAGTCAATATCATCTGGGAGCAAAGCCTTCTGGCAGAGACAGATTTGGGAGGAAGAGGCAAGTATTAGGTTTCCTTCAAAAAAGTATATGTATACCCACATGTATACATACATGCATACATATAATGTATGTGTGCAAAATCTCATTGAAAATATATAAAGATGGGAGAAAGGTCAAGGAAAATAATGAAAAATAAGTGGCAAGGAAAAGGCTATAGAAGTATAAGATCTAAAATAATAGCATGAATCAATAATCATCAAAACGATTTAGTACTAATGTTTAAGTCAATCATTTGAAAAGATTAATTATTCAACATAAAGAAGGAAAAAATAGTAGCCTAGCATTCGATAAGCCCAAAGACTCCAACTATTCACATAGGGACTCACTAGTGAACAAGAACTGCTAGAAAAATGGGAAAGCTACCTGGCAGAAATTACGTTTAGACTAACAACTTACTAATTACTTATGCAAGAAGCTCCAAATTGATATAGGACCTAGATGTAAAATAATACATCATAAACAAACTAGAGGAGAAAGGAAGATGATATATTTTGCAACTGTAGACAGAGGTAGATTTTTTTAACTTAAATAATGAATAGAGAGGGTCATACGAAATAAAATAGACAACTTTGATTATATACAATTAAAAAAAATTTTTACAAATAAAAACAATGAAGTTAAAATTAGAAGGGAAATGTAACTGGGAAATATTTTTTGCAGAAAATTCCTACAATAAAGATCTCTTATCCAAGACATATAAAGAATATATTCAAATATGTAAGAATAAAAACCATTCCCCAATTGATAAATGATCAAAGAATATGAAAAAAAATAGTTCTCAAAGGAATAAATCCAAGCCATCAATAAAATCAATAATATTTTAAAAATACACAACAAATCAATAATAACAAATTCAAATTAAAATAATTCTGAGGTTCTACTCTACATTCATCAAATTGGCACAGATAATCAAAAAAGGAGGGGAAATGACAGTTGTTGGAGGGGATTTGGGAGGATAGGCACATTTATTTGCTATGGCAAATGACTCCAGTCATTCTGAAAAACAGTTGGGAACTATACTCAAAAAGTCATTAAGTTCTTTTTATCTTTGACCTAGTAATAACACTGCTAGTCATATTCCACAAATAGATAAAAGAAAGAGGGGAAAGACCCATTTGTGCAAAATGCAATATTCTTGCTGATAGCAAAAAAATAGAAACTAAGGGGGTGCCCTTCAATTAGGGAATGACTGAACGAAATATGGCACATTATATTATATAGTGGTGTAATAGCAACCACACTAGTACACAGAGTGGGCTGCTAGCACAGGTTCTTTCGATTTGCTTTATAAAGAAAAGACAAAAAAAACCTTTAAAAGGGTTAACAATCCTACTTTTAATTACAGAGAAAGAAGTGAGTATAAAAAATACAAGCAGAGAAATTCGCACAAAGACTGACAGACAGGACTCCAGCTCTCTGAACATAGTAATACTGCTACACACTTTACATACATCACTTGATCAAGGGAGAACAGAAATCTGGGCTCTGAACATATGGCTACTCAGAGTCTCCACCAGGAAATTGAAAGATCCTTCTCATGAATGAACTCCCAAAGTAAAATGCCAACCTCTCAGAATATATAACAAAGACTCTGCATCTGATTGGTTCAAAGTCAGAAGGCACAAAACCTACTTGACTTAGCACAGCTGTGAATTATCAGGGTTCAAAGGAGATTAGTCCTTCAAATGTTCACAATTTAGCCTGAGCCTGGGAAATTGAACTCCAAAATGAAAACAACAAAAAATTCCACCTTGCTTGTGCTTACAAGTGGATATTATTGTATCATTAAAATGAATCTAGAGGATCCTGAAAAAGTATCAAGTGATAGAGAATGCAGTGAGCAAAACCAGGAGGACAATTTATACAATAACTATAAAACCATAAAGAAAAAAAACTTTAAAAAATGTAAGGTCTCTGATCAATACAATGACTAACCATGACTCCAGAGTACTGATGATAAAGTAGACTATCTACCTACTGACAGAGGTGATGGATTAGAGGTAAAGAATGAGTTACACATCTTCAAATATGACCAATGTCTGATTTTCTTGATGTAACAGCAAGCGCCCTAGCATGCCTAGGGCGGCTACTAGCACAGGTTCTTAGATCTGCTTTTCTAAAGGAAAGCAACTCAAAATGGGTTAACGGTTTCACTTTAATCATTCAAACATA
>JAQQSV010019108.1:0-11255 GCA_028646515.1 Pseudochirops corinnae | reverse complement strand
TCTGTCTGTCTATCATCTATCTAATATTTAATATTTATAATAATATTTTGTAAATTAGTTTGTATTTTAATTCAATATTTTACCTGTCTACCATCTGCTTCTGCTTGGGAATGAGATTATCCTAGACTCAGAAGGTTTCTGAGGTCTTTTGTCTTCCTCATTATGGTAGTTATATTACAACGTTTAAACCTCTAAGAAATTCTGATAATATCATGTGTTTAATTTGAACATTATTCATTTTTCAGATTCAATTGCTTATTTGAGTAAACCAGGTCTAATGCACTATAATTATATGTGTTATCTTCTTTTCATCTTTATCTTTTCAAATTTGGTGTGCATTTTCCTTTATTCTTATGCCAATAATTTGTAACCATTTGTATATCACAGACCCCTGTAGCAGTTTGGTGAGGCCTATTGATGCTTTTCAGAACAATGTTTTTATTGCATAAAAGGCATGGGTTTTTTTTAATTTTTTTACAAAAGAAATCAATTATATTTGAATATGGGTATCAAAGAAATAAAAAAGAAACAAATTCATAGAATTCAAGTTAAGATCCACTCCAAGCTATAATGATTTGACTGTCAATCAGATTTGAATGATTCTGAAGTGATTGCTATAAAATCAGTCACTTATCACTGAGAATAAATTATGTAATTGGTATAAAATGATGCCATTTAGTGTTTCCTATATCTAAAATCTATTTGCTATTGTCTTTAAAAACAAAGCAAAATTATGTTTAATGCATAGGCATGAGGTTCTGATGACTATAAACTGTGACATCTTTCATTTATTAAACTAAAAAAAAAATCCACCAACATAGTTTGCACTTATATTCCTTAGTTCATTTTCACCTTGAAGTAGCTAAGTATCTTCATGATTGTTCACATATTTTGAAGTTTCTTTTAAAATTTCTCAGAGAATCTGGGGAAATAGGGGGAATTACACCTAAATTCCCAATATCAGTATTGTAGTTTCTTTGCTTACACCTACTTAGCATTCCAAAATGAGATGAACAAGTCTCCAACAAAATTTTGTTGACTTTAGATTGATGATGAAATCAAAGGTACAAATCATTTTACTTACATATGTAGAAACGTAGAGTCACAGAATTGAAAGGAAAATCAGAATACCTAGTCCAAACCATATAGGAATGGAAAAATTGCAAGAACATAGTTATAGAATTGGAAAGCATTTTAGAAGCCATCTAGTCACTTTGAAAATGATGAAACTGAGACCTAGAGAAATTCATTAACTTCCCCAAGAAAGTGAATCTCTTCTATGATGTGATCAGAAAGTGACCATCTAGTTTCAACTTCAAGTGTACAGTGACAAATAACTTATTTTCCAACACAGTCTACTCTACTTTTATACAACTGTTAAGAAACTTTTCCTAAATCTAGCCAAATTTTGTCTCTCCAGTCATTACTCCTATTTATTTCCTCTAGGGTGAACAAAAATCTAATCTCTCTTCTATGTTATTGTGCTAAAAAACCAAAACAAAAAAACCAAAACAAAGAACAACAAAACACGTTTGGAAACAATTCTTTTTTCAAAGCTAAATATGCATGGGTTATCTAAGCCAATTCTTACAAACAATGGTCTCTATTTCTTTTACTAGCTTGGTTGCCTCTGTCTTAGAAACTATGTTTCCATTCCATTTAGCTCTATCTCCTTTAGTTTTTCTCATTTAATTTTATAGACAGTATCTATGAATGTATGCTTTAGTTTTTCTAGCAGTGTGTCATATCATTGAGTTTTGGTTACTGACTGCACATTAAGGGTACCAAGAGTCAAATAAAGAAAAAAAAAATAATAGACAGATGAATGATTTGGGGTACTCCTGTTCTCTTTCCTTCCCTTCAGTCACTGTCAGTGCTAAAATAGGATACTGTTGCATAAAATTTAGGACTGTTTTGTATTTGTACACACACACACACACACACACACACACACACACACGTATGTATACAGGTTTGTCTAAATATATAAATTTATATTAATATATTGAAATATATGCACATATTTACTGCCATATATATATATATACATGTCCATTATTGTATTGTAATCATTGATACATGGATATCCATATTATATGTGTATGCTTGTATATATATATATATATATGTGCATATATGCATATTCATACTTTTTATCAATATTTGTAGTTCCGTGTTCATGATTGTGATTTTAAAATAATTGGACTGTGAAAGAAAATGGAAGAAAAGGAGTTAACCTTACCAACTACTTTCCTAAATTGTTCTAGAATGCAGACTAAAGTGAGAATAAAAAATAAATCTCCTAAAGTATCCTATTCCCTGCTTGTCTAACAAAGGCAGTAAGGTTGATAGGAGAGAAAAAGAGAAGGGAACTTCTAATTATTTTGCAATTTGTTTAATTTAAATCAGAGTCTAATTTGTTGTCACAACAGATTAAGAGTGGCTGCACAAACAAACATAATGAATTCAGGGTGTTTCAAAGCCAAAGGCTAAACCTGGATTTACTGCAGGCATGTACTGTATACAGCTTCCTACCCTGAAGAAGTCTTATTTTACTTCATTTTTTTTTTAGCAGAACCTAATGAGATTTTTTTCTTTAAACGAAATGAATCACAACACAAATTGACTGTAGAGGTATTTCAAAGTAATGTCATGAGCAGATGTTACCCGATTCCACTTAATTTCATATTACTATTTGAGGGGGAAAAAAATAAAAGTAGTCTGCACCACACCATTGATTTGGACCTAATCTGGAATAGCCTTTTTTATTAATATTGTACTAAACCTCAGGAAATGATGCCATAGGCCAAATATTAGTGCCAAAATACATATGAAGTCAGTTGATTCTATTTATTAAGACCATACAAGGTCCCTGACCCTGTAGCAGTGAACAAACAGTGGGCCAGCTGGCTCCCAGACATTCTCTTATGCTAAATCCATTCCCTCATATCTGTTAGCAACTTTTCCTTTCATCGGGGTCAGATGAATTCAAAAACGTGTAAAAACACTGCAGTGGCAAGCAGGATTCTGTTTTGTTTGCTGATTAGAGGTGTACTGGGAGAAACGAAGCCAATTATTCTTCCTACAAGTGGGTGCTAACCACAGCTGGCTTCATTTCAGTTACAGAATGGGAGGCCAGCAACTGAGAAGGATCACCTGGAAAAAGTGTTTGGTTCAGGATTTAACGGAAATGTAGATTTTTTGAATAGAAAATGTTCTAAGACAAAAGGATTTCATACATCCAACAAGAATAAACAATTCAGACACAGCGTGTCATTCAAAATAACTACCTCCCATTCACTACCACCCCATGATATCACCATTGTACAATGAAGCAAGGCCACATGCTGCCTGGCAGCCACCTTCCAACCATCTTAAACATAACTGGACTTGCTGTTTGCATTCATTATGGTTTTTTGAGATGCCAATGAAATACACAACCTATATTTAGATCTCTTTAAAGTTCTGTCACTTCAGTCTTTTCTTCTCATCTCCTAAATGAAATGTTTAAAACATATCAAGGGGAATTTTTGAATTTTCCACAGAAGAAGAGGGCACTCATCAGATTTCAAACGAGGACAAGTGAGCTTTTGTTGCTAACAATGCCTCTGAAATTAAAATTTAAATATATACTCTGTAGAGTGATTTTATGAAGACTGGTTCAGGTTGAGAATATAAAGTTTTGTTTAAACTTGAATGGAGATACCCATCTCATTGCTTTGTGGAATTAACTGTTCTTTTGACCTGTGGATTTATTATTCAGTTTCCTGTACCTGTCCACAACAACAGAAAATTGACTAATGAAGCATGGGTAGAGCATTGTCTCACTTAGTAGTTTAGGAAAAGCCTTAGGGTAACTGTGAAAACCCTGTGATACTCTAAAATGGGCAGGCATTTTGCCCTCTATTATTTGTAATTCAGGGCCTCTTATTTACCAACTATAAACTATGTAAACAATTAGAGAAAGGTCAAGAAAGTTGAGAATTTAACAGTGTCTGGTTATTTACATAAAAAAATCTGTTTCAATTCAGGACTTTTTGTAAGAGATGTTGAAAATATAGTCACCAATTGAGTTGTCAATTTCTATGCTTTATTGATTATGTGCTCTCATCAAAGGGAGTACTTACTATAAAGATAAGGGTTCCAATCCCAGCATGATTTATCATTTTGTATTATTCTTGTCCATAAATTCCCACATATCATCCATAGGAAATACCTCCTATCCTCTGAAGGATTGAAAGCTTCCTCTTGTTCTTTAGTATGTCAAGGTACCAGTGTAAGATACAAATTGACCATATGCTAGGCAGTGTGGGATAGGAGATTGAATGCTAAACTTCGGCTCAGGAATATCTGGATTCCAGTCTCAGCTCAGACACCAAGTCATAACCCCTGTTTACCTCAGTTTGAGATGAGAGGGTTGGGCTAGATGGTCTCTAGTAGTCCTTCAATTTTTTCATCTGTAATTCTAGGATATCTTAACTATACTTGACTCATTATATGACATGTTTACATCTTTTTTTCTGATTATCTATTTTTTGAATTCAATTGTTTATAATATTTCTTACATGCAAATTATCATTGATAATATATCATAGTCTGCTTACAGTCAGCATATGAATCTCTGGCTCTGGTTCATTTCCACTTTGATTCTTTGGAGACAATGATATTCCATGACACCCAATCATATAGGATCACTGGTTTTTAGATGTTGAGTTTCTACAGCAGAGTGATATTTGGAAAACTAGCGTAATTTTTCAAACACTAAACAACTTACTATCAGCCCCTATTCTATTATTCACTTTATTCATAATCATCTTTTTACATATGTACTGCTGTATTGATTCACAAAATTACAGAGCTTTACCTCATGCCAAATTTGTCTCCTTTCAATTCCCATGCATTTCTCCTGGCTCCATCTTCTGGGATGCCAAAAGAAAAAAATCCCATTCTTTTTCCATGAGAAATACCTTCAAATAACTGAAGAGAGTTCTTCACCACCTCCCTTTTCTTCTACCATCACCTTCCCTGTAATCATCCTGAGGCTTCTCTCTTCAACGTTTAACATTTCAATTATTTGGAAGGATCCTCAAATGGCATGGACTCAAGACCTTTCAGTGTTCTTATTACTACATTAAGGAAGTTATCTTTCCTAATATTTACCCTGAACTAAAGGGAATTATTCCAAATAGTTCAAGTGTGCTTTGCAGTTGTTACATCTTTATTCCAAACGTTATTTTGTCATAATGTAGCCCAAAATCTTATTAGGTTTTTAGGCCTCAGTATACTACTAACACATATTGAACTTGAAATCCACTGAGAAACACCTTGACTATTTTCTTTTGCCTTTTTAACTTATTTTTATTCATTTTAAAAATATATTGAGAGCTAATATTTATAAGTGTTAGTTATTATTGTTGATACAGATATTAATTTAATAGCTATTTTGCAGCAAGCACTGTGCTAAGTGCTTTTGTATCAGCAATGCAGCATTCACAATGCCTACAGTAACTATAAGTATGCTTATATGGTTATTAATCACAAAATGTAGCAGGCTCTCTACATAAGAAATATAGCTAGAGCATTTATTTAAATACCAGAAAACTGAGTCCCAAAACCAGAAAGTCAAAGCCAACACAGTAGTTATGAAGTTGGCACATGCAGTTAAAGTAGTAAACACCCACATTCTCAAGCCTTCAAAGCAGGACAGGCTACCTCAGGCAAAGATTGTCCTCTCCTCACTCATGACAACTGCTCAGCGTCCAGGCAGCTTGCTCCCAGGAGCTCCAGCCCCCCACAGTTCCCCTCCCTGGCAGTCTTCAGCAGGAGTCCTTACCAGAGATTCTGGCAGGCTCAAAGATAAAAGAGTTCACACCACACCACAGCCACCAATGCCACTGCTGCTGCTGCTTCCAGTCACCACGGCACGGCATGGACGCTAGCTTGGTTCCAGGGTTCTTTTGCCACCCCTTCCTGCTATGTCAGCAAGTTCAAGAGGCATGGAACATCTTCAAATACCAGTGTCATTACATTCGGTCTCAAGATCTTTCATGTCCCTTACTTAGCAAAAAATACATTTACAATGCATTTCATTCCATAGGCTAATAGGAGTTTTAGGAGTAACTGGTATCAACAAAATTTTACAACAATATAACAAAGATAGCACAGAATAAACACAAAAAACAATATTTTAGGGTGGGGCTAGAGCACAAGCTCCCCATCATTTCCCCCTGAAACAAATGGGGTCCCAAAATCTTGGGGTAAGGGGTGAAGGTCTCTTCTTCCATGGTTACTTGCTGCTGAAATTGGACGTAGAGATGTCCCTGTCCCAAGGGGTCCCGTTTAAGAGGTCAGTTCTTTAGCCAGCATTTGGAACATGCTTGATGTCAGGTCCAGGGGTGACACATCACAGTTGTGGACAGGGCATGACATCCAGCTTGAGCTATTGGCATCTATAGGTGGAGGGTACCAAGCCTGTGGAAACAAATTTAGCAAACAAGGTGAACAGACAAAAAGCCAAGAAGAAGCAAGGAGACAATAACCAGAAACAAGGTAGATATAGGATTAGCCACGGTACTGGATACTGCTCTTGCAAAGTCCTTCTGGCCTCCTCTAGGCTCGAGCCTCTCTCCCAATTCATGGATCCTCCCAGTTCAGCCTTCTCTCTTCAAGTCAACAAGTCCACCCCACAAGTGTGATTGAGAAGCTCTGGGTTTTAACATTCAACCCAAAAACCAAGCCAATACAGGGACATCTCCAAATTCCATCACCAATACAGCTTTACAAATGCTAACTCATTTGCTCCTCACAACAACCTGGGAGGTAGGTGTTGTTATCATCCCCAATTTATAGTTTAGGAAACTGACAAATAGAGGTTAAGTGATTTACCCAAAGTTACACAGCTAGTAAGTATTTGACATGGATTCAAATTGAGGTCTTTCTGACTCCAGGACCAGTGCTATATCAAAATTATCCAAATATATGAGTATGTATGTGTGCATAGTAATAATATAATCTATTTATATGTAAGTATATTTATTATATTAATTATATTTATCACATCAATATATTTATTATTTATATCTATAATATATGTGTATACATTATGTACATATATACACAATTCACATATATTTACATATACACATATATATGCAAAGGTGTATATGTCTGTGTATATGTATACACATGCATAAGTGCACATATGCCCACATGCATGCATATGTACATGTATGGATGCATACATACACATATTTATTATATACATATATGTGTATATGCACATACATATATGTGTGTGCACTGTGTATATGTATGTATACATATATATGTACATATACCCACATATATATGTATGTGTGTATATGCGTGTGTGTATCCTCTCATCCTTTGAATTTCATACTATTTAGAATTACCACCTAATCAAGATCCTTGTCCCTATTATTTACAGAATTCAGTTCACTCTAATTCATTCATCCATGAGTTTGATACTCCACAACTCCCATCCTCATACAAAGTGACTTCAATATACATATAGATTCTCCCCCAAATACAATGACCACTCAGTTTTTCAATTTACTCTTCTCTCACAATCTACTCTTCTACCCAATCCCAATTATGCACAAAATGGTCATATCCTTTTCTTGGCATCTCCCATAAATATACCACCTCTTACATTTGAGAATTGTGAAATTATTTTTTCTAACCATAATTTATTATTTTTTTTGCTTCTTCCTCTGTCATCTCTTATAAAATTCTCCTTTTCATCTCCACCATGACCAAAATCTCTTTAACGCTTAATTCTTTATTAGGCCATCTATTCTTGACTTGCCACTATTACTTCTTGAAATCTTCATCTTTTACTGAACCAATTCAACTCTATACTGTCCTCCTTCTTGAATCCCTAGCCATCTTATCATATTGCCAATTATACTCTGTTAAATTTCAGCATTTGATCACTCTCATCATTTGTCCCTTTCATTCTTTTTTTTCCACTTTCAAAATTTTACTTAGACTCAGACACTAGAACATGAACAGAAAAAAAAAACATATCATAAACTTAAATATCAGAACTCAAATACAAAGTTAGAAAGGAAAAATGCATGTCATTTGCATAGCAGAACATAAGAGAATATTCAAAATATGCAACAATAAATTTTCATTTCAGGAAAGCTTTTATGAAAAATGATACTGGTCATGTTGAGAATTGTACATCTTTGCTTCCTTGTGAGTTTTCTTTTGTTCTCTATTGTGCATTTTTTAACTTTTTTCTTTTCTCCTTCCCCAACCACCCTCCACCCCCCAGTCCCCACAGAAGCCTACAATTAAGTTTAGATATATTTCTCTATAGCTATAGATACATACAAACACATACAATATACCTCCCTTATCAAGTCATGATCCCACTTTATACAGCAAATCTTTGTAAAGCCAAGCACAAAGCAGCTTTCCAGAGGATTGCTTCTGTGAACAGCTTCAAAGTTCTGGTTACATATTACAGTGAACACTCTATTTATTCTGCAGTAAATTAAAGCAAAACATTAACAGAAATCAAAGTATAGTATTCACAATGTTATTACATAACAAATTATCACTAAAGTGGCCACATCATTTTCACAAAAGTGATCACCAGTTTTAAAAAAAAGATATCATTCAGTAAGAACTTACCTTAATCATCTTTAAGAAGACAAGCCTCCTTAAGGGACACAAAGTATAATCATTCTTTAAATCCTTAACTCAATCGTCCTTAAGGAAGCTTGCCTCCTTAATGGACACAAAGTAGAAAGGTCAAAGTTCTCTACCTCTAGGTCATATTGTCTTAATCTCTCAGTCAAAAAGTCTTCTTTCTTCTTAATTGGAGATTAGTTTCCAATTATCCTTAATTCAATCATTCTGAAGAGATACAGGATACAGAGTGCAAAGTCCTCCTACCTCTAGGCCACAGTAAATCATGATCTTCTCAGTTTGCATTATAAAGCTCTTTTCATCTTGACTCAAGGCTGGCTCTCAGCTTTCCTGGTTCCTCTTCCATAGTCCCAGAGCCTGGCCAAATCTATCCAACTGTCACCTGGATTCAAAGACAGGCAGCTCTCAACTCCTTGTCCAGCTCCTTGTCCAGTTTCTCATCCAGTTTCCATTCCACACTGAAGTTCACAGTTTCTAGTCCACCTCAAGTCCTTCACAGTTTCTTTTACTGGGAAGACAAAGCATAAGAAAGCCACAATAACATTCATAAACATTGCCGGCACCATCACCAATTCACTTTCTACCTGTGAAATCAACACAAACCCAAAAACAAGATCTGAGAAATCAACACAAATCATCAATATAGTCCCAGGACCTCTGTCAACATCAGTAAGATCCTCCTCCAGGATTTCTGTAAACAGACAACAAGAAAATGCTCTTTCAGGGCTTCTGAACCAGCAGTAGAGTTCCAGGGCTTCTGTTACAACAGCAACATCTTCTTTCAGCAGACAAATCTGACAAAGTAACATCCAAAGGGACAGACAAAATACCAGCACCACGGCCATGGTTTCTCCCAGTTCTCTCTTCTCAGTTCTCCTCTCTCCAGCCTTGTCCTCTCTTTATATATGATCATTTCCTCCTCCCCTTCCTGTTGTATCAACAATAGGGGTTCACAAGTTCTATTTCTTAACAAAAGATTTGATATAGTCATGAACTGAATAAAGTGCTAAGTAATTAAATAGCGGAAACAAGGTGTTAACTACTTCTTTGCTTGCCAATACAATCTTCCAAATCTTTTATTCCTCCTTAAACCTTCCATGGCTCCCCCTCCACATGCTCTCTCAACTGACAATCTTACCTACAAAAAAAAAGGTTGCCCTTTTCTATGAATCCTCTCTTCTCCCTCTTTTCTCATATGATATCATTCAAATGTCTTGAACTCCTTTCTCTTGTTCACACCTTTTTCACATAACGAAGTTACCTTGTTCCTTACCAAGGCTAACCTCTCTACCTGTCCACAATATCCCTTTCTGTCATTTCTCTTCAGTAGATTTTTCTTCTCTGTCATTCTTACTCTATTACAAATTTTCAATCCCTCCCTGTATTCAGGTTCATTTTTGACTGTCTCCAAACATGCCCATTTCTCCCCTATCCTGAAAAAGGCTTTCTTAATCCTCATCCCTATTAACTACATTCTGATGTCTTTTCTGTCTTTTGCCGCTTAACTCCTCAAAAAATCCATCTACAAAATGCCTCCAATTTCTGTCCTCTTGCTATATTCTCAATCTTAATCGGGCTTCTGACCTTATTATTCCATGGAATTTGCTCTCTGCAAAGTACTAATGATCTCTGTTGCCAAGGTGAATAGCATTTTCTCAATCCTCATTCTCCTTGACCTCTCTATTTGATACTGTTGATCATTCTCTGCTACTCAAAAATTGTCTCTAGCTTTGGGGACATCACTCTCTCCTCTTACTTGTCTGATCATACTATCTCTGTGTTCTTTGCTAGATCTTCTTTCAAATAATACTTTCTAACTGTAGGGAGGTTTTAGGGAAGTTTCCATCCTAGACCCTCCCTCTCTACTACTTTACTTGTTGAATTCATTAGCTCTCATGGATTTAATTACCATCTCTTTACTAATGATTCTTAAATCTACCTATCCTGTCCCAATATCTATATTGACTTCAACACTTGCATCTCCAGCTGCTGTTCTGAGGTCTTGAATTAGATGTTGAGTAGAAAGACTAAAGTCAGTAAATTGAAAACAGCACTCATTACATTCTCTGCTAAACAACCTCCCCTCTGCTATAGCCAATCAGGCTTGCAACCTAGGAGCTGCCTGGGGTTCCTCTCTATCTTTCACTCCCCTTGTTTGAATCTGTTATTGAGACCTGTCTATTTCACCTTTGCAGCTTCTCTCATATGTCCCCTTCACTTCTCTGATACTTCCTTACATCATTCTAGTGTAGGCCTTCATCACATCATTATTGGATTGTTGCAAAAGACTTTTACTGTGTCTGCATACCTACAGTTTCTTCCCACTGCAATCCATCCTCCATTTAGCCACTAAAGTGATTTTCCTAAAGCACAGATCAGACCATGTCACCTCCTTATTCAATAAATTTCAATGGCTTCCTATTACCTGTAGTATTAAATATAAAATATTCTGTTTGGTAATTAGTCTTTTATAACATAGCCACCTTGCATTTTTCCAATCTTCCTAAACCTTACTCTTCATTATATACTCTTTGATACAATGACACTAGCCTTCTGCCTGTTTCAAGAATATG
>JAQQSV010019107.1:0-11255 GCA_028646515.1 Pseudochirops corinnae | reverse complement strand
CAATAATAGAAGTAAGACTTAAAGTATTTTCTAACTTTTGATGATTATATGTATATCAGACAGAAATAATGAACACCTTTAAACTATGAATCTTTAGGATACTCATGAAACAAAAAAATACATAGGATAATAGCAATGAGTAGATAGGATCAACATCAATTATAGACAATGTTTAAAATATTAGAATGTTATTATTCCTACTTTATTAACAAAAACAATTTTAGTGCCTAAACATGATTAGACAATGCTTCACATGAAAAAAAGATTGAAAAACTTAGTGGCCTACATTAATTACCATGGTAAATTAAAAAAAGAAAAAGAGCATAATATTGTAATTATAATGGTTAACATTTATATATCACTTTAATGTTTGAAAAGTTTTAATAATTATGGAATATAATTTGGTCTTCACAGCCACCTTGGTAGGTAAATATTATTATTATCCCCATTTTGTAGATGAGGCTAAAAAGCTTAAGTGAGTTGCCCAAGGTCATACAGCTAAAGGGTCTGAGGTAGGGTTTTAACTCAGATCTTCCTGACTCTAGGTCCAACACTCTATCTACTGCGTCACCTAGATGCCTATTATTATTAAACTATTGCAATCTTAGATCACAGTTAGTGTCATGCTATTGGGCAAGTCTCTTAATCTCCCTGAAACTCATCTCTAAAATGATGGAGTTGGGCCTCATGGCCTCTAAGGTACCTTGCAATTATGTAACTATGGTCCTAAATAGTGTCTAGGATAAGGGGAAATAATGGAGATATATAACTATTCATATATTTCATATGTTGTCTTTCTCCTTAGGTCTAATCATGAATCACTAAGGGATAGCTAAATGTCTTTATCTGCACAATATCTCTGCCCATTCAACATAATCAACATCCATCCTTCTTCCTAATTTCTTGTTTCTGTAGAGAGTATCACCATCCTTTTAGCTATCCATATTCTCAACCTTTAAGTCATCATATTCATTCTCACTTATCAATGTCCAATCAGTTGCCAAATATTGTCATTTCTACCTGTAAAATACATCTTATTCATATGCTTGTCACCTCTAATGAATATTCTCCTCAGCAGTCTCTTTCTCTCCAATACATCTTTCATAAAGGTGACAAACTGACATTCTAAAAGCACAGGTCCATGTATCCTTTCACAACATGGCTAATATAAAAACATGTTTCCCATGAATACGTACTTAAAATTGATTTCAAAGTGCTCACTTTCTCAAGGAGGTAAGAGTAGAAAGATGAAAGAAGAGAATTATTACTCAATTTTTTTAAAAAAGAATGTTTAAATCTGTTATTACATGTAATTGGAAAAATACGTATATGTTTTTAAAGAACAGGTCCAATCAGATCACTTTGCTCAAGAAGTCTGAGTTCCTCCCTATGAAAAAATACACACTTATCTGGTTGGTATTAAACACTACTCATGATCTTGTTCGAACCTTGCTTTCAGTGAAAACTGCACATCATTCTCCTTGCAGTCAGACTTGTCTAGTTGCTGTTCTCTGTACATTAAGTTCTGTCTCCTCAGTCTATGCTGTTTCACAGGCTCTCCCCTAGTCTAAGCATATTCACCCTTTTCTCCTTCACCTCTTAGAATTCTGGGCTCCTTCTAAGGTTAAGTTCAAGTGAAATCTTTCCTGATTCCCCTACCTATTAGTGCTCCTCACTCTGCAAATTACCTTGTATCAATTTTATATGTTTTTATTTACGTATCTGTGTACATGTTGTTTTCCTCTCCCCCTCCTTTGGAGACTGTCCTTGATTTTATAGACAATTTTGTCTCTGTCTTTATAACCCCAGTACCTAGCTCAGTGCTTAACATACAGTAAGCATGACTGTTTGCTGAATGAATACAGAAATTTTTGAGAAGTAGTAGAGTAGACAGTTTGCTACACTTGGTGTTAGGAAGAGGCAGGTTTTAATCATATTCCAGACACTTTCTGCATGACCTTTGCCAAGGTAACTAACTTCTCTCTGTGTGATGATAGCATTTACTTCACAGTCTTGCTGTAAAAATGAAATGAGAAACATATGTGAAGTGTTTTGTAAAAGTTAAAGACATTACATAGGGTATCCCAAAGGTCTTAATGTAGGTTTAAGTCATTAGAGTTCAAGTTATTAAAGCTTAAACCTTTGCTTAGACCTTTAAGACACCCTGAATAAATGTGAGCTAGTATATACCTATGAAATTACAAGAAACAAAATATGAATGTCAAATAAATTGGAGAATCTAAATCCTGCCTTTACTTCAAAAGATTATTAGTAATCTCAGTATGAATGTCATTGCCCACAATATCCTTTTTATTTAGGTACACTTAAAATTACAAATTCTCCCAGTGGAAAAAGACTTTTGCTATTTTTTTTTGGTTGTTTGCCATATGTATACATAAAGAAATTAAATAGTAATGAAATCTCCAAATGGCTTTATTGTTAATGAGGAAAAAAAAAAAGAAACACAAAAGTCAATAATCAGAAGCAAAAATGCTACCGGGAAGAGTTAAAATAAGTTTTCATTTTCCCTTAGTATGTTAGATTATTTTATCTACTTCATACTTTGCTATGACCAGAAAACCAAATTCATAGTAGTTAGCCTTCTGGTTATAATGTTCTTTTGTCATAAACACTACAATTTTAAGAAAATATAAGCATCCTTTTTTCTCTTTAAACTTTTGTCTAAATTTCCTCCATCAGAAATGTTTGTAATGTGCTCATGCTTCCCCAGCAGAAATGATAACAGCAATGAAGCACACTAAAGTTCATTTAAAGGCCAAAGATTGCTTTAACAAGGAAATTTCAACCATGGAAAACTGGATGTTTGGTGAATTTTGCTAGTAAGCAAGCAATGATGCTGAAGAAGAGGAGGGATAAATTCAAAGAGGACTAGCACAGAAGGATTTAGGAGGAAATTGTTAGTCCAGTAACAAACAAATCCAAATAAAAAATAATGTTTTAATTATCATTTTGAGCCTTAACCATGGCTCTAACGATAAGGGATATACACACATTTTTGAAAAGAAAATAGGAGTAGAATAGTCACATATTCTACAATCCAGTATCACTGGCTTCCCTGCTATTCCTTACACACATCACTCCACTTCCCAAATCAACACATTTTCACTGGTTGTTACTAATGTTATTCAAGCCTAGAATTCTCTCTGCCTCTCTCTGTCTCTGTCACTGTCTCTGTCTCTCTCTGTCTCTGTCTCTGTCTGTCTGTCTGTCTCTGTGTCCCTCTGTCTCTCTCTGTCTCTCTGTCTCTGTCTCTGTCTCTCTCTGTCTCTGTCTCTCTGTCTCCCTCTGTCTCTCTCTCCATTTTGACTTGCCTTCCTTCCTTCAAGTTTCAATTGAAAATCCCACCTTCTAGAAGAAGTCTTCTATGGTCCTCTTTAATGCTAGTTCCTTACTTCTATGATTATCTCTGATTTATACTTGTTTTTTGTACATAATTGTATAAAAATGTATGTAGTATAAAAATCTTGTTTGTACAAAGTTATTTGCATATTGTCTCCACTATTAGACTGTGAGCACCTTGAGGACAGAGATTGTTTTCACTTTTCTTTGTGTCCCTAGACCTTAGCAATGTACCTGAGAAATAGAAGGTGCTTAATAAATGCTTGCTGACTTAGTCAATATTAGTCAATACTTGTCACAGCCCCCTTGGGGTTTCCCAAGTAGCCACCAAAGAAAAGCAAAAGACCTGAACTGATGACTTCCAGGAAGGGGGACCCAAGAGAGAGGAAACAAAAGAGAGAAGCAAAAGAGTATTATTCTTCAAAGACTATTTTTAAATACCACCCACAATTTCTAATCTAATCAAGCCATTTACTTGAGCCTCCCTATGTGCTGCTCTGCCCCCTTGAGAATTAGTAGCACCATCATCCTTTGTGAATTCCAAGATCTATGATAGATCTGAGTCCCAGGGAAGTGTCTCATATTCAAGAAACAAATAAGTCTTGCCTCAAAGGGGTCGTCTAGGACAGCAATATCAGAAAACTTCTCATTGAAGATCCCAGCAGTAAAATATATTGAGTATGCACCATGGACATGTGAATCCCTACTTATCTGTAAATTATATAAATATGCATATATATGTATATATATATATATATAATTCCTCTACTAATAACTAAATGCATTATAAAATTTGCATAAACAATAATCATTTCAAATAGACGAGATAAAAATGAGATAATATTTAATCTTAGAGAAGCTATGGAGTTCTTTAGTTTATTGAGTAGAAGAAAGATATGATCAGACCTATGCTTTAGGAAAAAGACTTTGGCAGCTCTATGGACCATGAATTGAAGAAGAGAGAGGTTTGAGGCAAAGAGACCAATTTAGGAAGCTATTACAATAGCCTAGGTGAGAGGTAATGAGGGCTTGGATGAGGGTGATGAATGTGTAAAGAGAAAAAAAGGTGATGAGATGTGAGTTGAAGGAGGGTGAGGAATAAAAATCATTGATGTTTAGAATGTGGAGGTCTGGAAAAATGAAGGTACAGCTGATTTGAAAATAATTGGAAAGTTCAGCAGATGGGTAGGTTTAAGAGGAAAGATAGTGTAATATCTGCAGCCCAGATCAGAATCCATCCCTGTGTGACTCACTCTTTACCACCTAAAATGAAAAAGGAAGAAGTTCACTCTTACTCTTACACTCAGTCTTACTCAGTCACTCACCGTTTTGGAGCTCTCTATTGCCTAACACAGTCATGAAATAATGTAATGGGACAAAAGGTAGTAGTGAAATTTTTCTAATGGTGCCTGTAAAGTTACTAAATGAAGTGATTAGTTTAGTGTATAATTTTCCTAAGGGGTCCTTACTCAATTCAGAAGAGTATAGTTTGGGGAGCTTGCACAAGAGATAGAGGAGATAGAATGATGAATTTTGAAAGCTGGAAATAAGTCTTGTAGTTAGTTCCATAAAGGTGGAATTTGATCTGTCTCCCCACTGTTTGATTGGTGAATCAACTCTTAAAGTCAAGGCATGACCCACTGGTATTTACTTTAGAGATCATGATCTAGGCTGCTGACAACAAAAATCCACTTATTCAATCCAAGCATGTATTTCTAAGTCTTTAAATCTAATAATCATTGCTCAGTCATCATCCCTCTTGACCTCTCTACTGCATTCAATTTTGCATTCTCCTCCTACATACTCTCTCCTCTCTGGGGTTTGTGACATTACTCTTTTTTATTCTACTTGATTTACTGGTTCATCATCATTCATAACTTGCACACACACACACACACACACATACTCACACACACACACACACACACACACTAACTCTGGATATACTCTGTTGTGGACCTTTTTCTCCCTACATTCTCACTAGATGACCTCATCAGTTTCCCTCAGTTTAATTATCATCTCTCCATGAATGAATTATAAGTCTATATATCCAGTTTCAATCTCTCTCCTGAGATCCCAGTCCATATTGTCAATTGTCTTTTAGATATTTTCTAATGGACTTCTTTAGTCATCTCAAACATAATAAGTCTAAAACAGCACTCATTATCTTTCCCTTCAAACTCATACATCTGCTGAAATTCCCTTTTTCTATTGAGGATACCTATTTTTCTAGTCTAACAGTTTTGTAACCTCATCATTATTTTATACTCATTACTCTGTCTCACAATCAGTTACCAAACCTTTTTTTTTTTCATTTTTCTACCTCCAAAACACATTAAAATCTTGCAACTGACCCCTTCCCCCTCCTGAAACAGGTACCACCAATCAGACTGCTTTTGCCTCTGAACTAGATTATTATAATACACTCTAACTTAGTCTCCTTATGCCATTCTAATCCATCTTCCAGACAACTGTCAATGTAATTTTCCTTAAACATAAATTTAACTGTGCCATTACCCTAATCAATAAACTCTATGAGCAGCTTATTGCCTCTAGGATAAAATACAAATACTTCTCTTTAAAGGCAGTTGGGTGGTGTAATGAATAGAACACTGGGCCTGGAGTCAAGAAGACCTAAGGTCATATCCAGCCCCAGATACTTATTAGTTCAATAACCATGATGAAGTCACTTAACTGTGATCTGCCTCAGTCTCTGCAATGTAAAATGAGAATAATAATGGGACCTACCTCATAGAACTGTTTTTAGAGTCAAATGAGATAATATCTATAAAGCGAGGAGCAACAATTCCTGGCATATAGTTGTTGCTTAATAAACACCCTGTTTGACTTTTAATGCCCTTCATAAAATTGTCTCAACCTAACTTCTTAACCTTATTATACAATAGTTGCCTTCATGCTCCCTACAATCCAACCAAATTGCTCTTCTCTCTTATGTCACATAACATTTCATCTCTGTATCTTGATACTCACAATCCCCTGTATCACACTTCCTCTTCCCATTTGCCTAATAGAATGTCTCACTTCCTTTTCTTTTTTTTTAAAAAAAAAAAAAACATTTATGTTTAGTTCCTCTGATTGTTATTCTACCTTAAGTCTTCTCATGACTGCAAATTGCTTATTCAGTGATTTGCTCTATTTTTTCCATGTATTTTTCTTTTTTTTTAAATTTTATTATAGTTTGCATCATTATTGTCTCACTTCCTTTTCAATAATTTCCAGGTACTGCTTTCTACATAAAAAGTCTTTCCTACTTTACCTTCCATTTCATTACTTTTAATTTCTTTTCTATTTATTTCACATATACATATTCATATAGACATGCACACACACACACACACACACACACTGATACACATTACCTCTGTAGAATGTAAACTTCTTAATAATAAATATAGTTTGTTTCAATAAAGAAGACTCTCAGGGGCAGAGTCAATTTGGTAGAGTGGAGAAAACTGAGCTATCCCAACATTCCCATTCAAACAACTTGAAAATAATGGCTCAAATCAAATTTTGAAGGAACGAGTCAATAAGAGGCCAGAGTGAGACATTCTTCCAGTCCAAGACAACAAAGGATGTCAGAAAGAGAGACTTGTGACATGGGAAGGAGGTCAGCCCAGAGTCCACATGGATGAAATACCAATGGTGGTACTAGATGGTGGAAACACAATCAGCAGTAACTTCAGGATTCTCAAGCCAGAAATGAAAACGGGACCTGGCAACTGGTCAGAAAGATATTACTGGGTACTGCTATGTTAGCACTGAATCAGGTGTTATATGGCAATAGTTCAAGAAAAGGAGGGAGTATTTTCAATCCAGAGGGAGTGGAGCCCTAGGGTGTGGCATTACTTCTAGTCCCAAGGGATCAAGGGCCCTAATGAACAGTATTATTTCTGATGCAAAGGGAGAAGGTGCCGTAAGAGGTAGATGTGGAATTTCAATCCTAAGGAATCAGGGGACCTTCCTGGGTAAGGACCAGAGTGTTGACCAAGAGAGCAGTGACCACACCTCTCCCAGATTACACCACTTTAGCAGCAGTGAAAACTTCCAAATCCCTAGAACTTGCTCCTAAAATAGCCATTTTGTAAACTTGATGTTTTTGGTTGTGATAGTGGGAGGCAACAGTGTTCTTAACATTTCCTTTTTTCTCTAGGAAAGGCTGTTTTGCAGGATGGCATCTTCAACAGTTCTTAATTGCTACAGAAGTGATGGAAGCACAGAAATGATAAGAACCTAAGCTTTTCACCAAAACTCAATTGCATAGAAGGAAAACAGATATAAGAAATGTGAACAGAATAGACACTTTGGCTTAATAGATGTCAATACCCCAGTCTTAGAAAAAATAAGTATCCTTCAACTGAATAAGATAATTTAAAACACTCTGGAAAGAGCAATGTCAAACTAAAGTCAACTGTCAGCAGTCTAAACCAGCTGCTTAATTTAAATAAGAGATTAATCAATGAAAGGAGATGTTTCATCAGCACAAAGAGAGGAAGCAGTTTCAAAAAATGAAAGAGGAGCAAAAGAAAAACTGGAGCAAACAAAAGTCAATAATGTACAAAATACAGAAGGAGTCAAATCTGTCCAGAAACTGATTTCTGAACAATAGTCTAGCAAAGTAAGGAAAGTTCTACAAGATGATATGAGAGTGACTAGATCAACTACCATAGTAGCAAAGCAGATCCTTAAACTAGCTTCATTTCCTGGCCAATGTCAACACTTGTCAGTGAAAACCAACCAGAAAGAAAAATACCAGCTGAAGAAGACCTCCACCAAAGATTGAACTTAAACCTGATCAAGTAAAAGACCTTCTTCCTTAAGTTGATGGTGAAGAAAATTCTTCAAAGACCTACTTACTGAAGAATTTCCTTATAATTTTAGAGTCATCAAGAAAAGAAATTGCTAAATTCCTAGGTAAAGAATAGTGACCTGAGACAAATGCTATTTCTCAAATGAGAGGGTATTACTCCTTTGCAGCTGAAATTCATGAGATACTTTGAAGAAAAGTAAAATTTACTGGAATTTTCTAGCTCAGTATGATTTAATCAATTTGATCCAAGATGGCAGACTAAGGCAGGAACTCATTTGAACTCTCCCAAATCCTCCAAAGAACTTTAAAATAATGTGTCAAAATGAATCTTCTGGAGCAGTAGAACCAAAAAAAGATGGGGTGAAACATTCTTCCAGTCCAAGACAACTTAGAAGATCCAAAGGAAAGAGATAGTGTAGTACAGTTCAGTAGAGGTGGCCCTGGTGAGCCAGCAGCAGGCTGGGCCCTAACAAACCAAATTGAGAACCCTCATCCAAGCAAAAGCCAGAAACAGGATCTACCCCAGAAAACTGGTACAGACTTTGGGATAACTAAATCAGCAGTAGTGACTCCCTGAACTATAAGCACATAGACTGCAAGAGAGCCAGACAAGTAGTCAAAAAGAGATTTCAGAGGCACTTTGCTGGCAATGAGTGCAGGACTCTGTTGCACTATCCAAACAGGAATCCAGGTTACATATACAGAATGAGGATTAACACTAGCATGCTAGAACATGCAGCCACAGGGAAGCAGGGATCTTGGTGACAGGTTAAAGGCAGAAAATAATGCTTATGGTCACTCACTGACCAGAACACAGGCCAGGAGAACAGTGAACACACCTCTTCTTAGACCATACTACCTTGGAAGAATAAAAAATTTCCAGGTTCCCAAAATCTGAAAAGAGGGGCATGAAAAAACTGAAGATTGGGACAGCGCTCCCTCAACACAAGGAGCAAAGTCCAACTTTAAGATAAAATCAAAAGTAAAAAAATAAGCTGGAAAAAAATCAACAACAAAAACAAAAAGAACATGACCATAGAAAGCTATTGTAGTAACAGGTAAGATCAAAACAAAACACAGAAGAGGAAAGCAGTGTCAAAACAGATACATGTGAAACCTCAAAGAAAAATGTCCCTTGGTGCCAACTCCTGGTAGAGCTCAAAAAGAAGTTTTTAAATAAGAAGAAAAATTAGGAAAAGAAGTGACAGTGATGCAAGAAACTTATGAAAAAAGAGTCAATAGCTTAGTAAAGCAAACACACAAAAAAGGGGAAAAAATGTACAAAAATTCACTGAAGAAAATAACTCCTTAAAAATTAGGATTGGCCAAATAGAAAAGGAATCTGAATCTAAAAATCTAAAAGAAGAAAATAATTCCTTAAAAATTGAGTTGAACGAGTAGAAGCTAATTATTCCATGAGACATCAAAAATCAATAAACAAAATCAAAAGAAGGAAAAAATAAAAGAAAATGTCAAAAATCTCAAAGGAAGAAAAATTGACCTGGAAAATAGATCAAAAAGAGATCATTTAAGAATTATTGGACTATCTGGAAGCCATTATTTTTAAAAGAGCCAACAAATAAAAAACTATAAAGGAAAACTGACATGACATCCTAGAGCCAGAAAGAAATAGAAAGAATCCACAAGTCACCATCAGAAAAAGGTAACAAAATTAAAATTCCCAGGAACATTATAGCCAAATTCCAGAGCTCCCAGGTCAAGGAGAAAATACTGCAAGTAGCCAGAAAGAAACAATTCAGCTATTGCAGAGTCACAGTCAAGATTTAAAAGGCTTTAGTGGCTTCTTCATTAAAGGGTCAGAGGGCTTAGAATATGATATCCCAAAGACAAAGGATCTAGGATTACAAACAAACCATGCAGCAAAACCAAGTATAGTACTTTAGGGAAATAAATGTATATTTAATGAAATAGAGAACTTTCATACATTCCTGGTAAGAAAGACCAGAGCTGAACAAAAAATTTGATTTTCAAATACAAGACTCCAGAAAAGTATAAAAAAATAAATAGGAAAGAGAAATCACAAGAGATTTAATATGATTAAACGGCTTGTACTCCTATATAAGAAGATTATACTTGTAATTCCTAAGAACTTTGTCTTTGTTATGGCAGTTAGAAGCCATATACAAAGACAAAGGGAATGGATGTGAGTTGACTATGATGAGATAATATTTTTAAAAATAAGTAGGGAAAAAAAGAATGCAGTAGGAGAAGGGCTAAGGGAGAATTTAATGGGAAGAAAATGAATACTTACCACCTTCTTTCAGTTCAAGTATTTTTGAGCCTTGCCCTGATTATATCAGTCTTTGTTAAGAAACAGAACCTGTGAATCCCACGGTAGGAGGGACTTGCCAAAGACAGGAACAAGAATGGACATATTAGGTGGGTGGAACAGGGAGGAATTAATGACAGATAAAAAGCTGGAGCACAGCTAGGACAGAGAAGAGCTGATAAGGGGAAAACTTGTGGTGTCTGGCACTCTGTCTGTGTTGATTTGTGTTTGTGATACTTTGGACAGAAGCCCTGAGACCTTAATGGAAGCCCTGAAAGAGGATTTTTTTGTTGTCTGTTTACAGAAGTAATGGAGGAGGGTTTCAGAGGTCCTAGGACTTTACTGATAATTTGTTTGAGTTCTCAGACCTTGTTTGTGGGTCTATATTGATTTCACAAGCAGAGAGTGAATTGATGATGGTGCCACCAACATGTATAAATGTTGTTTTGGCTCTGTTAAGCTTTGTCTTCCCAGAAACAGAAACAGGGAAGGACTTGAGATAGACTGGACACTGTGACCTTCAATATGGAATGGGAACTAGATGAGGAGCTGGACAAGGAGCTGAGGGATGCCTGCCTATGAATCGAGGTGACAGTTGGGTGATTCAGACAAGATTTGAATCCATGGAAAAGGAACCATGGGGGGGGCGGAGCCAAGATGGCGGCGTAGCAGCAGCAACACATCACAGCTCTCACATAGCCACCCCAAAATACCCATAAAATAGGACTCTAAACCAAACCTACAATCCCAAAGCGCACACAAGGTTACTTCCCACTA
>JAQQSV010019106.1:0-11256 GCA_028646515.1 Pseudochirops corinnae | reverse complement strand
CTTCACTCTCTGCCCTCCTCCCAACATGTAATTGTTTGCTAAGTCTTGTCATTGCTACCTCCACAACATGTCTCCCCTCTGAACCACTCTCTTTACTCACATGGCCACAACCCTAATTTAGGTCCTCATCATCTCTTGATATCCTTACTGCAAATGTCAACTCTTCTCCAATCTGTCCACTCTACAGCTTCCAAATGGAGATTCCTAATGCACAGTTCTGAATATGTTGCTGCCCTGCTTAGTAACCTCTGTAATCAAATTTATTTGCTTCTTTTTGACATTGGAATCCCTTTGTAGCCTGACCACCCTCACTTCCCCACCCCCCGGTCTACTCTGCTAGTTTTATTTTACATACACAGCATTCAACTCCTTCCTGTTCTCTATGGCCTTGTCAAATTGGCCATCTTGTGCACACACACACGCACGTACACACACACACACACACACACACACACACACACACACACACACACACACACACACACACACACACACACACACCCTCATGTCAAAGGTAGGGAACTCTATACAATCAACTAAACTAAGACCTGGAGTTGACTATGGATCAGATCATGAGCTTCTCATTGCAAGACTTGATTTGAAATATGGGAAACTCTCAGACAATATAGGTATAACCTAAATAGCATCCCTTATAATATGAAATGGAGGTGATAAATAGATTTAAGGTATCGGATCTGGTAGACAGAGTCCCTGAACAGTTATGGACAGGGGTTCATAATATTATACAGGAGGCAGTGACAAAAAACATTTCAAAGAAAAAGAGTAAGAAAGCAAAATGGCTGTCTAATGAGGCTTTACAAATGGCTGAGGAAAGGAAAATGAAAGGGAAAGATATATCCAACTGAAAGTAGAATTCCAGAGAACAGCAACCAGAGATAAGAAATTTTTCTTAAATGAGCAATGCAAATAATTAGAAGAAAACAACAGAATAGGAAAGACAAGAGATCTCTTCCAGAAAATTAGAGATATCAAGGGAAAGTTTCATGTAAAAATGAGAATGATAAAAATGGTAGCGATTTAACAGAAGCAGAAGAGATTAAAGAGGTAGCAAGAATACACAGAAAACCAATACAATAAAAAGATTTTAATACCACTGATAACCAGGATGATATGGTTACTGATCTAGAGACAAATGGAGTCAAGTGGGTCTTAGGAAGCACTATTAATAAAAAGTCTAGTGTAGGTAATGGAATTTCAGCTGGGCTATTTAAAACGCTAAAAGATGATGTTGTTAAAATGCTACACTCAATATGCCAGCAAATTTGGAAAACAGTGGCCACTGCATTGGAAAAGATCAGTTTATATCTCAATCCTAAAGAAGAGCAATGCCAAGGAATGTTCAAATTACTGAACAACTGTGCTCATTTCATATACTAGCAAGGCTAAGCTTAAGATTCTACAAATTAAGGAGGAGAGCCGGAAGGATGGGCTTCGTGCTGCATACCCTCTCTCAGTGGTGCAGCCTCATGGGGTCCCAGGGTGGGCCCTTCATCACCCCTGACGTCACTGCCAGATCATTCCTACCATGGCTGCCCCAGATCAGGACTATAACACTCCTCAACCGAGTCTCTACTGATCCCTGTAGCAGCTTCCATGCGGCACAGCATAGGTCCCTGTCACCTTGCTGCTATCAACAGATCCGTTCTAAGGCCCAAGGCAATGAATACCAGCCCAGCAACATCAAACAGAAGCGGAAACATGGTTGGATTCAGAGACTCAGCACCCCTGGTGGAGTCCAAGTTATCTTGCGGTGAATGCTGAAGGGTTGAAGGTCAATGACCCACTGATGCCCTGAGCAGGCTCTGTCAAGGGGCTAGAATGAACAACACTTAGGAACTGCATTACCAAGATAGGACGGACAGGAATACCACGAAGACAAAGCTTGAGCTCCTATATCCCAAGCCAGGACAATGGATTCCCTTTCTTGGCATTGATGTCAGATAATTTACTAAGTGCAGAACTATTAAAGCAGTTAAACCTTGAAAAAAAAATGATTCTACAAATTAGGCTTCAACAATATGCGTAGGCTGGGTTTCAAAGAGGCAGAGGAACTAAAGATCAAATTCGCTGGATTATGGAGAAAGCAAGGGAGTTCTTGAAAAATATCAACTTCTGCTTCATTGACTACACTAAAGCCTTTGACTATGTGGATCACAACCAAATGTGGTAAGCCCTTAAAGAGATGGGAGTACCAAATCATCTCACTTGCCTTCTGAGGAACCTGTTTGTGGACCAAGAAGCAACAGTTAGAACCAAACATGAACAACTGATTTGTTTAAAATCGGAATAGGAGTACAACGAGTCTGCCTAATGTCACCTTATTTATTTAACTCATATGCAGAGTACAACATGCAAAATGCCAGGATGGATGAATCAAAAGTTGGAATTAAAGTTGCTGGAAGAAATATCAACAACCATAGACATGCTGATGACACCACTCTGATGGCAAAAAGCAAAGAGGAATTAAAAAACCTCTTGAGGGTGAAAGAGGAGAGTGTATAAGCTGGCTTGAAGCTTAACATAAAACAAGTCCTAAAATCTTAGAAACTAGTACCATCACTTCCTGGCACATAGAGGGAGAAGAAATGGAAGCAGTGCCAGATTTAATATTCTTAGGCTCAAAAGATTTCTGTAGATGGTGACTACAGCCATGAAATCAAAAGACATTTGTTACTTGGAAGATAAAGGTATGGCACATCTGGACAGCATACTAAAAAACAGATATCACCTTGCTGACAAAGGTCTGTATAGTCAAAGCTATGGTTTTTCTAGTAGCAAAGCATGGCTATGAGAGCTGCACTATAAGGAAAGGCTAGTGTCACAGAACTGACTCTTTTGCATTGTGGTGCTGGAGAAGAACTTTTGAGACTGTTATTGCTCCTTGGACAGCAAGGATATTAAATCAGTCAATATATGAAGAAATTGATTCAGGCTATTCACTAGAAGGTCAAATACTGAAGCTGAACCATAAATACTTTGATCATGTAATGAGAAGAGAGGACTCACTAGAAAAGATCCTAATGCTAGGAAATCTGGGATAGGGTGAAGGTAAAAAGATAAGGGGATAGCAGAGGATGAGATGGACAGTGTCACAGAAACAATGAAAATGAACTTGGACAGACTTTGAGAGACACTGGAGGATAGAAGGGACAGGTGTGCCATGATGCATGGGGTCACGAAGAATGAGATACAACCGAACTGTAACAACAAAAGATCTTAATTGTCTTGCTCAAAGCTCTAGCCAGGATACTGTTCTTCCTCCTCCCTTGGTGATCTCATCTGGTTACATGGGTGTAACACGATGATCAGTCCTCAATCTTCCTCTTCAACTCTAGATTTTAGTACCTTAAACTCAAAATGTTCACCTCATTATACTTCCATCTAAACTAATTTCTTCTCTGAACATTCTTCTTTTGAAGGCTTACAGTTGCCACCTCCATTTCCTGTCCTCTCTCTTTTTAACTCTTTGAAGCTTGACTTCTGACCTCATTATTCAAGTAAAACTGTTCTCTCTAAAGATACAAATGATCCCTTAGTTGCCAAATCTAATAGTATTTTCTCAATCTTCATTCTTTTCGATTTTTCAGAAGTCTCTTGACATTATTGTTGACACATTCTTTTCCCTTGGGTTCCGTGTCATTATTCTGTCCTCATTTTCCTTCCTGTATGACTGCTCCTTCTTTCTTTTTTGCTGGATCTACATGCAGGCCATACTAACTCAGTGTCCCTAGGCCATTGTCCTGGGCCCTCTTCTCTTCTCCCTTTATTCTATTTTTACTTGGTGATCTTGTTAGGTTGAATAGTTTCAGTGATCATCTTTACAAAGATTTACTGGTCCAACCAGAGCCTCTTTCTTGACCTCCAGTGTTTCCAACTGCCTGATAAGATTATCTGGGGGGAAGGGGGTGAAGGGGTGGGGGAGAGTCAAAATGGTGGCATAGAAGCAGGAAAACTCCATGGCTCCCCCCATAAGTACCTCAAATACCTATAAAATATGAATCTAAACAAATTTTAGAGCTCCAGAACCCACAAACTGATAGAGAAACAAAGCTCCTGCTGAAGGCAGCCCGGCGGGCGGAAAGGAAGAGTTCATCATAATGTGCTGGGAGCCAAGCCAAGCCCCGTCCTGCCTGAACCCATAGTTTTAGCCCCAGGACGGCCCAACCAGCCCAGCTGGAGAATTCAGGAGAGTGGATAACCAGCAGCGGTGGCAGTTTCCAGATTTATCAACCCATAAATACCAAAGACAAAGTAAAAGGTCAGTGGAACTTGGCTGGATTTGGGGCAGTGGGGAGGGTGGGGGTGAGGTGGGATGGAGGAATGGGTCTGGCCTCTATCCCTGGAGCAAGAGGCAGCAGAAGCAGCGGCCCTGCAGCCACCTCCATGTGGCTGCTTCAGAGCTCCCGGCCTGCAGATTGCAGGGGGGCCAAGTGAACATTCAGAGGCTAAGCACTCTTGCCTTAACCTGCTTGGATCTGGATCGTGGTCTTGGGTGGTGGTCCTGAGGTGTGTGACCAGTGGGGGCTGTAGAGATGGCGCCCTCCTAATAACTCCGGCAGCTGTGAAAACCCCAGCAATTTGGGACAAAGCTCTCCCCTCTGGAAGCAGAGTTCCACTGCAGCACAGAAATAAAAAGTCAAGTAATTGAGTGGCAACATGAGCAAGCAAAGGAAGTAAAGCAAGTACAGCCACCCAACTTTAGATTCCTTTTTTTGGGGAAAAAAACAATCAAAGCGTTGAACAAGAGGAAGACAATGAAGTCAGAACTTCTGCACCAAAAGCTTGCAAGAAAAATATGAACTGGTTACAGGCCATGAGGAGTTCAAGAAGGATTTTGAAAATCAAGTAAGAGAAGTGGAGGAAAAATTGGGAAGAGAAATGACAATGATGCAAGAAAATCATGAAAAGAGAGTCAACAACCTGACTGAAGAAAATAACACCTTGAAAAAGAGACTAACTCAAATGGCAAAAGAGGCTCAAAAAGCCAATGAGGAGAAGAATGCCTTAAAAAGCTGAATGTGACAGATGGAGAAATAATTTCAAAAGCTCACTGAAAAGAATAATTCCTTCAGAATTAGATTGAAGCAAATGGAAGCTAATGACTTTATGAGAAATCAAGATACTATTAAACAGATCCAAACAAACTGATAAGATTATCTCAAACTGGATATTATGTATAAACATCTAAAACTGAACATTGTCCAAAATGAATTTATTTTCTTTCCCTCCAATCCCCTCCCCTTCTGTACTTCCTTATTACTGACAAGGATACCAACATCCTTCTAGTCACATAAGTTTGTAACCAATGTGTTTTCTTTGGCTCTTCACTTTTACCCACCATATATCCAAATAGTTGAGAAGGCCTGTCATCTTTCTAACATTCCATCTTCAGACTGGGCATTTTCACTGGCTGTTCCCCATGCTCAGAACACTCTCCCTTCCTCGTCTTATCATCCTTCTTACCTATACTTCTTCAAGTGTCACCTAGAGTTCCACCTTCTGCAAGAAACCATTCCCAGGCCTCCTTAATATTAGTGTCTTCCCTCTTAGACTACACTCAATTTATTCTTTATATATCTTGTTCGTTCACAGTTGCCTGCATGTTGTTTTGTCTATTAGAGTGAGCACCTTAAAAGACAAGCTGCCCTTTGCCTTTCTTCATATCTCCAGTGCTTAGCACAGAGTAGGCACTTAATGCTTGTTGAATGATTAATTATACAGTTTGTGTCTGTATAAAACACAAAGCAATTATGTGGAATGTGATTAGAACAGTGTTAACAATGGGAACATTGAAAGTGAGAAAATATGCTAAATATTTAGATGAACAATGTCAACTAGACAAGTGGCAACAGAATTTCACTTTCATTTCAATATTTTACACATATGTTGAGATTTCTTTTTAACAGCAGTAGACGTTGATGTTGGAAAAATATTTCAGTCTATTAAATATAAGAATTCTTAGATAAGAAAAAGGTGGTTTCTCTACTATTTTTATCCCTACTTTCTTCTATTTTCATGTAAGAGAGACAGAAGTATAGGCTGTGTAGTTACTACCTAATATCTAAACATATACTTATGGCCATGTCAGATTTTAAGAGTATTAATTAATTACTCCCATAGCAATGCCAGCCAAGTAATCCTTTTAAGTAGTGACAATGAATAATGAAATAATAATGCAAAATTCACACATTCAACACTCTAGACCTTCAAGGATTATATTGTATTTAGCAACATTGGCAGATTTTGTCAAAGATTAAAATTAATTTAGGTTTTGGCTCAAGTTTTGGGGAAAAAATCTTCAGTTCCTAGCAGATAAAATCTAGCAACTTAAAGTAGCTTCCATGGATAAAATTTTCACTATCAACTTAATCATTCTTGCCTTGCCATAAGTGAGGAACAATATTATGTATGCTTTAATTATTTTAAAAATACTTACTTGCTATGACAATGCAAGAGCAAGTCAATGATAAACGTCTGCCATGCTTTTTCTTTACTAAGTGCATCTAAGGCTGTTGGAATCAAAGCAAAGCACAGTGTCATCACTTCCAATGCTTCACAACAAACGTGTTCATCTTCCATGTCAGGTTCATTTCCTGCATTTGTCTGTAAAATTACAAACAAGAAATGACTTGGAGATACAGTTAGGAACATAAATGAGTTTTAGTTATAAACTCCAAATTAAATATTTATTTATCAAAACAAATAACCTCCCTTCTTCCCCCCAAAAAACTTTTTTTGGGGGAGGGGTGATTACCTTTACTTGCAATGAGTAACATTCTATACAATTTGATTTAAAGTGCCTGCTTACATGGCAAGAGCTAAACTAGAGTAAAAGACAAATACAATTATGAATAAAAAAAGACAATTATGAATAAAAAAGACAAATACAATTATGAATAAAAGCTATTGTGGTTCCTCTTCTAAATAGAATAAAAATTTCAAAATATCATAGTCACATCACTAACAGTTAAATTAGTATCAAATCTGTCCCATATTTACTTACTAAGTTCCTAGTATTTGCAATGGATTGTGCTAGAAATAAACAAAAAAAACCCAGTTATCTTAAATTAATCTCGGGACTAGCTCACAATTGTTTCCTCCAACACAGACTTCTTATATGTGTGTTTAATCAATGTTTTTTCTGTCATTTTGTGTTTGATTAAACACACATGTAAGAGGTCTGTGTTGGAGGAAACAATTGTGAGGGAGTCCCGAGATTAATTTAAGATAACTGGTTTTTTTTTGTTTATTTCTAGCACAATCCATTGCAAATACTAGGAACTTAGTAAGTAAATATGGGACAGATTTGGTACTAATTTAACTGTTAGTGATGTATTACTATGATATTTTGAAATTTTTATTCTATTTAGAAGAGGAACCACAATAGCTTTTATTCATAATTGTATTTGTCTTTTACTCTTTTTAACTCTTCCTGTTAAGGAGTTTACAATTTAGTAGTGGAATACACAGAATTTTGGTCATACTCAACTCAACAAACATTTAAGTAACTACTACATACAAAGTGAGAGGGGTTAAACAGAGCAGGATGAAAAACTGAAGAGGAATGGATCACTTTGAGGAGAGGTAGATTAAAAAGTGTCAGGAAAGACTTCCTAGAAGATTATGACACTTTAGCTTGGTCTGGGAAAAAAGAGGAGAATTTCAGCAAACAGAAATATGGATGGAATTCATTTTAAGGATGGGAGGCAATAACCTTTGCAAATGTAAAGATATGGGGGAGCAAGATGACTGAATAGTTCAGTTTGGATGAAATATAGAGTGCTAAAGGAAAACAGTATGTAATAATAACAAGTACGGAAAGGTGGGATGTGATCAGGTTTTAAAGGGCCTTGAATACCAGACGAAGGAGTTTTTATTTTATTCTGTAGAGGCAATATGGAACCACTGAAACTCTAACCAGTAATCCAAGGTTACCATATTATGGTAACATAAAAAGATTCATTTTATCATTGTGTAGCTTAATTAAACACAAACAAAACACTGTCTTGCTCAGCTCTCTCTCTAATTAGAGGCCTTTGGAGAATTTATAGTTTGTTTATGATAAAATTTTGTTCAAAAGTCATCATTTATGTAACTCTTACATTTTACAGGGAAACCATCTCCCGACTCTAAAGGAGCTATAATTCTGCTGAGTAGGTGCCTATTCTCATGATCTGCCTACCCTAATTACTATTAAAGTGCTTAGTGACTATTATGTGCTCAGGATTCTATGAGAAATAAAATAGGTTACCTTCAGTGAAATACAACTAATGTTGAGCAAAACAAGTGCTTAAGTAAACCTGTCATTTACTTATACCTTCTAGACAAAGAACAAGAGATAAAAGTAGGCAGACTTTAACAAAGGCAGAAAGGTGACGAAATTAAAACATGCCCTCAAGTAATATCTCTCCTCTGTATATAACCTGAATTATGTGCTAGAGGAATATGAAATATACCCAATGACCAGGTATCCAAAATATCTATTTGAGCAAATAAGTGCCTAGGAAGGCTGGTTAAGATTTCCAGCTATTTAAAAAAAATATTGCACAGAAACTTATCTACCAATAATATAATCAAGAAGGCAGAGAAACAGGTCTAAGATAATCAGTGGAAAATAATTCAATGTTACATTATTGACAGTTACCAAAACAAAGACAAGACTCCAAGATGCATCGCCGCAGCACAGAGTAAATTTCGTACCCTTTGTGGATACTAAAACGCAAAATTTCAGGTAGGTTCTATAACGCTGTAAAGGTTTCAAGACGATCTTAGGAACAAAGTATGCCTACTTATCATTAGAAAAGTAGGTTTCTTATCAATGAAATCTTTGGCCATAGCACCCATTAAGTAACAAATGGTCCTCGATTTGATTTCATTATCCAGTTTCCATCAAAATGACTCGCTACTAGAGGAAATGAATCACATCAACATCAATGTTCTCGCTATAAATTAAAATGAGAGGAAAGCAAGTTGCTGTGGAAAGAAAGGTGGTTCTTTCTGGAAAGACAAATCAAGGAGTTGATTTTGCTGTGTGTCCAAAGGCAACAAAAAACGCCATTTAAAGAGAAACTTAGTTTCAATAAAACCATTTTAATTAGACCAAGCTATAATTTAGTAGTCAATGACTAATGTAAAAGTAGGCATAGAGGAAAATGGTGAAAAAAATCTGTAAAATATGACTCAGGGCTAAAAAATAGCACAAGGTCAAAGGTCTATAGACTAAATAGAAATAATGCACTTATGGATCACAAATACTTTCTTTAAGAAGAGAATTGGAGAGTCTTTAGACATGATGAGCTCCAAACAACCTCACAAACTACAACGACAACAACAAAACCAAACCTGTTTTTATTTTAAAAGACACCAAAGGGCTAGTCAAACAACCAGCACTTATTAAGCACCTACTAAATGCCAGGCACTAAGAGCTGGATATACAAAGAAAAGCAAACGTTAGTCTCTGCTCTCAAGGAGCTCATAGTCTAACAGTAGAGACTACCTGCAAACAACTATGTACAAATCTTGGATAAGATCAACAGAGGGAAGGGCATTAGCATGAAGGGGATCAGGAAAACGGTTCTCATAGAAGACATAATTTTAGCTGATATATGAAGGAAACCAGGGATGCTAGGAGGCAGAGATGAGAAGGAACAGAATTTCAGGGGGAGAGTCAGTGAAAATGAACAATTAGATGATGGAGTGTCTTGCGCAAGGAAAAGCAAGAAAACCAGTATCACTTTATCACAGGGTACTACAGGTGAGTAAGGTATAGAAAGACTAGCCAAGTGGGAGAAGGCCAAGTTATGAAGGATTTTGTATCCCAAACATAAGATTTTCTATTTGATACTGAAAGTAATAGGGAATTACTGGAATTTATTGAATAGGGGAATAATATAGCCAGACCTACATTTTAACAGATTAATTACTGATGTTGGGGGTCCTTTCTGAATCAACTATCTATATGTAAGATTATCAACTACTTAAATGAGAGATCAAAATCAAGACAAAATTTAAAAAACAAAATGAAGAAACAAAGAATACAATTAAAATCACTGTAAGATTATCTATTTATATAAGCTCTTGATGCTTAAAAATAGGAAGCGGATAAAAGAACTGACAGAACAAATTATGACTATTTCTAATGGAGTTTAACTGTGAGAAACAGATCTTTATAAGATGGAGGCAAAAAGAACCTAGAAACTACCTCTGTCAGAAAAATGTTTGATTTCTTTGCCAAGCAGGATGAAATGATCCTAACGGCCATATCAATTTAAAAGAGAATAAGCATGCAAAATCATATGGAAGAAGATGGCAGATTATGAGCAGTTCAATTTTAGGTATAAGTCAAAAGCAGAAGATAAAATAACAAGTTTATAGAAAACTCAGCAAGAGATACAATTAAGCTAATTCATGTCAAGTTCATTTAATGATAAAACTGGAAAAATGTAAAACATCTGTCAAGATTTATAAAACAATATTTTCTTCAACAATGACAGTGGAATACATTTTTTGGACTTATTTAACATCACACTTCCAGATTTGTTTTCCCTAGAGAAACAGCACTAATGAAAATGACAGAAAAAACACTGATTAAACACACATGTAAGAGGTCTGTGTTGGAGGAAACAATTGTGAGGGAGTCCAGAGATTAATTTAAGATAGCTGAAAAATAGGAGGATACCAAACATTTGCGGAAGAGGAAAAATGCTGATTTTACTTTCTGGTTCGATCAGACGGGTTCTAACTGCACTGTCATACTCTCTGACTTCTGCTCAAAACCTTTTCAGAAAGATCACAGAAGAGGGTGGAAAAATTGATTAAAGTTAAATAAATTTATTTAGAAAATTAAAAAAAAATTTATTAAACTTAATAAAATCCATCACCCTTTCTTGACAACTAAAACTCTTTCAAAGATGGTGAGCATTAAAATTCATTTGTCACCCACTACTACCATTATGGCTAACAAATTAATATCGCATTTTACTGTCCTTATTCTTCTATTATTCAATCACTAGCTACCTAATGGTGGAAGAGAGAAGGGAAGAGGCATTTATATAAAACCTAACTATGTGCCAGGCACTGTGTGAAGAGCTTTAAAATAAACTTTCTCAAATACCCATCCTCTTGTTTATTCAACCTCACTCCAGCCTTGCTTGTTCACATTTTTTTTCTTTTTTTAAATTTTATTTTAGTTTGCATCATTCATTTCCACAAGATTTTGAGTTACATATTTTCTCC
>JAQQSV010019105.1:0-11256 GCA_028646515.1 Pseudochirops corinnae | reverse complement strand
GGGAGGGGTGGAGCATGAACTTTATAAAAGAGTTTTGTTTGGGGATTGTTGAGATTTTCTGTTGTACCAAAACAAAATTTATCATTAGTTTATTTTTAAAATAAAGTAAAATAAAGTGACTCTCCATCTGGAAGCTGGTTCCAATTAGGTTAGAAATGAGAATGACCATGAAAAGATCATCTTTCTCATTAAAACAGGAATTCTTAACTTGGGCTCGATCAAAAGATTTCAGGGAGCCTGTGAACTTGGATGAGAAAACAGTTACATCTTTATTTTTTATTCAACCTTCAGCTGAAATTTAACATTTCCTTCCATTATAAATGTGGCCAACAATCACAGTGTTAACAGCAGTACCTGTGAATTTGTCTCCAATAGAAAGCACAGATGTTTTCTTATCACACTGGTTGCAGATGTCACAAAATATTACTTACACCCATCCCTACTTAGGGATTACTAGTTATTAGACCTAATCCTGAATTGCACATAATTACATTCTTCCTGTCTACAGATTGTATTTCAATATAACTGCTTTCCTTTGCAATCCTATATATTTTATCTTATGTACTTAAAAAATGATTTTGAGAAAAGGTCTAGTTTTCATTAAATTGCATGGCACAAACAAGGTTAAGAGCCCCTCTATCAGAACTCTTAACGGCATATAGAAAAATATACATATATCTTGAATCCCTATTGTTATCATGACAAAAAAGAGTCCTTTTTACTTTCTTCCTCCCAACTAAAAATATCTGCCTCTTGTTCAATTTAAGACCACTGAAGTGAAGCCCACACCAACTATGGATGTTTTCTTTGAATGTTCCCACGAGCCATGGTACTGTAGAGAACACAGAATGGGTAGTTTCAGGCTCCAGAGCTGAAGGGAACTTAGGGGATGGGGTCTCTAGCTCAGTCCCTTCTTTTATAGGGGAGTATAGTGGCAACCACACTGGCATATCCAGAATGGTTGCTAGCACAGGTTCTTAGATCTGCTTTACTAGGAAAGATGGCTATTTAAGGGGTCAACAATCTTTTTTAATTACATTCATTAGTTCAGGGGAAAAGTCAGCACCCTGAACATCAGAGAAAATATGAACAGAAAAATACAATCACAGAAAAAAAAGACCAACAGACAGGGATCTGACTGCCTGGATCAACTATATACTTTACATACTTCCCTGGATCCCGAGAGCCTTTACATCGGGGAGCTCTGAATATACAGCTACTCAGAATCTCAACCACGGAATCATAAGATCCTTCTCATAAGCAAGCCAGTGCCCAAAGCAAAATACCAACTGAGAGTTTGTATACAGGTGTCAGAGCCAGAAGGCATCACAACCCTCCTGCCTAATTAGAAATTAACAAAAGGTGTGAAAGCCTTCCTACAAGCAAGTCTCCCCTAACCAAGCTTCCCTTAAAGGGCTCCACCATGAGGCCATTTAATAGACAGAGAAGGTTTTATATCCCATTAATATTGCAGGGAGAAAGCTGAGGCCAAGAGAGGGGAACTGAAGTGACTATTCTAAGGACAGACAGGAGATAAATAGCAGGGTTGAACCCAAATTGTCCAACTCCAAATGTATTAGCCCTACCATTGCAACACGTACATACACCCATTGTTTAACTAGATTTTCCCCGCCCCATCAAAAAAAAAAAAAAAGATCTGTTACTGTTCATTCATGTCTGAGTCTTTATGACCCCATTTGGGGTTTCTTGGCAAAGATATTGGAGTGGTTTGCCATTCCCTTTGCAAGTTCATTTTAAAGATGAGGAAACTGAGGCAAAGAGAATTAAGTGACTTGACCAGGGTCACAGGGCTAGTAAGTTCAAATCTGAGGCCAGATTTCAACTCAGGATTGACTGCAAGCCCAGCACTCTATCCACTCACTTTACCACCTAGCTGCCCAAAAGGATCTGATATTGTCCCTAATTTAAACATGATGACTAGACCTCCCACATTATAAGATGCTTTTGAAACTTGTTAAATTCTGAAATTGGACTCATGAAATTAGAACAAAATAGCAAAGTATATTCTAAATTTAATCTACCATACAAATAAATATCAATGAGGAGTAGTAGTACATCAGGAGAAAGGGGAAAGAATATCTTGAGTTTTATGGACTTCTTTATACTGATAAAGCATAATTTTCTTTATATACATAGGTTTGGAGGTGTTAGGAAGGTAAAAAAAAATGAGGTGATTGTGGACTTTAATCCCAATCAATAATCCCTAAACTCAAGATTTTTTTCTTCAAGCCCAGACCTGAGATATCTTGGGTGTTGAAACACTCTCCACTGGCCAATGCCATTTAACTCCTCTGTAACTTATAATATTGGAAAGTTGCCTGGGGATACTGAGAGTTTAAGCGCCTGGCCCATGGCCATACAATCAGAGGCAGAAGGCTGCACCAGGCATAAGATTAATGCTATGTAATACAATCCTCTAGCTCACTCCTACTTACTGGTTTTTCTAGTGAGATCAGTGAACACGGGCTTCATATGGACACGTAAAAATTATCAAAACGAAGTAGCCATGTAATTTTCAAAAATCCTTTGTTCAACTATTAACAAATATTCTTTAACAAGTCAAGTCCCACAAAAGCATTGTTCTTACATCGATAGTCTCTATCTAATGTTGACACATGCTATAACACCAGAGTTCTAAAGGATATTCTAGACTAGGCTTTGATTGCTTTTTTCTTTTCATCATTTCTATGAAGCTATGATTGTGACCAACTAGAAATTAATCAAAATTCAAGTACTTATTTGCAAATGATATCTCATTATTGACAGTAGCCAATTATTAGCTATCTGTATACAATCCCCAAATCACAGATTTTGAGCTGAAAAGGACCTCAACAGTCCAGTCCTTTAGCTCAACTCTCATTTTATTTTTTTTAATTTTGTGTTTATTTACTTTTGGTTTATAAGACTCAGTTCCACAATCCCTTGAGTTTCAGATTTTCTCCCCTCCCTTCCCCCCCACCATGGTGGCGTACAATCAAATATAAGATCTGCAAATACTTTCACATTGTACAATAGTCTGGTTGTATAGAAGGGTTGTAACCAATGGAGTGAACAATGGGAAAAAAAAACAAAACCAAACATGAAAAAGAATGATAGCATGTAGATTGCTTCAGTCACCATTTAAACTCTGGTCTTTCTAGATCTTTCTCTGAATGTAGACATCTCCTTCCATCCTGAGACTTGTAGAGTTGTCTTTTAGCTGTGCATTGCTGAGGAGTCAACTCTCATTTTATAAAGAAACAGAAGTCTAGAGGTGAGTGCCTTGCTTGCCCTGTGAACCCAGGTCCTCTGAGACCTAATCTATTCTAGCATTCTTTCTGACCCTAAAAGAAACACGTCTCATGATAAACTGACTTTGTTCTTTTCATCCATATAAGCTAAATGTATTGCCATGAAAGTGTGGTTAGAGTAGTTATGTAAGTATCTGAGTACCTGAGTGAGACATTCAAGTAGTGAACCATATTATCACACATCACAATTAATAATAATAATTTCACACATATCACTTTTAAGATTTGCATTAGCACTTTAAATGTTATCTTGTCTGTTCTTCACAAGTCTGGGAAGTGGGTTCTCTTATCATTCTTTCTTTATATATGAGGAAACTGAGGCAGGGGAGGTAAGTTGTCAGGGGTCATATATATGGCCAGAAAGTGTCTGAGGCCAGATTTTAATTCCTTAACTCCTAACATCACACCCAGTGGTGCTCCATCCCCTCCAGGGGTGGGGAACCTGAAGCCAAGGCCACATGTGGCCTTCTATATCTTTGGGTGACACCTTTTGACTGAGTTCAAGTTTTACAGAACAAATCCTTTTATTAAGGTGATTTTTCTGTAAAGTTTAGATTTGGTCAAAGGGCTACACTGGAGAGCCTATAGGGCCATATGTGACCTCGGGGCTGCAGGTTTCCCACCCCTGCGGGCCTTCACTATCTTGCTGACATATACGACATATCAATACGGAATTCAGAATTATGGGTGTCCATGAAAAATACTTTTCAAACTCCACCCCCCCCGGAATAGGAATTTCCTTAATCTGACCTTCCCTCCCTCCAATAAAATTCTATTTAAAACATACACTGAGAAATACCATAAGGCTGGCTACCCAGATACCTGTGTTTTAAAAGCCCTGCTGTTTGCCTATCAGAAATCCTCTAGTGTAGTACCCATCAGCACTCTTTAAAGGACAAAGATTTTGTTAGGAGAAATGGGATAAGTTAGTAGAAAAAAGAGGTCATGACAGGGCAAACAAGTCCATAATTTAATAGAGATTCTTCTTTCTAAGCTTCCTGCCTAGGAAACCAAAGCTTCCCCAACAAGTCTTGCCCTCAATCAGCTTACTGAAGAACTAGGGTAACTTACTGTAAAGTTAACTGGTCAGTCTGGTCTATTTCTCCAGCAAGGGCTATGTTCAGAGTTAAGAAACTGCTGAATCTAAGCACAATGGCCCATTAGACCCTAATCTACCAACAACCCACTGAACTATAGTAATAAACAAATTCCAAAAAACTCAACTTCGGACCTCTGGAAATTGCCATCTATCCAACTAGCACTGTTCATTCCTTACTTGCTTGCCCATGTTTATGGTTGACAACAAGAAGTCAACATTTATGAGGCTCCTTTTATATTCCAAGCACTGTGGTAAGTTCTAGGGATACAAAGAAAGGCAAGGAAAGGTCCCTGTCCTCAAGAAGTTCACAGTTTAATGGGGAGCCATCACCTATGTACAAACAAGATCCAAACAGGTTAGATTGGAGAGAATCTCTGAGGGAAAGCACTTAAGAATGCCTGTGAAAGCCTTCATGCAGAACATGAGCCATTAGCAGGCATGTGAGGGAAGCTAGGATATGAGATCTTGAAAATAAAAAAACAAACTATCTTAGTTTGGGTGGTTCCCTGTTTTCCAAAAAAGAGAGATGAATTTTGCCAATATGAAGCAGGAGTTTAAGTGAATATAACCAAGGAAACCTTTAATTTGTAAAGACATTCAAAGTGAATATAAGTGTCAAGCAGCTCTTTTCCTATGTTCCTTGTGAAAACTTTCTTACAGATATCAAACTTAATATTTAGGCACTTATTTTTAAAGTAGAAGAGTTAAGAATTCAGACACAGTACTTCTCCAAATAGAATGTAACAGACCAATATAAGCTATATCCCCTGTGGACTGTATTAGGTCTAAACATCTGCAGAGAAATAATAGTGTTTGTCATTTACCCAGAATCCCCTTAGATTTAAGGGCTTCAAAGCATTTTACAGCCAGCATTTCCCAACATGTACCTGAGAATTACCTTACTCAGGAACTGCTAGGCATAAAAACAATCTGTCAAAGATGGCTTTTTGAATCTCCTTTTCTAGGAACATTAAAAAAAAAAATCAGGCTTGATACAAGACTTGGTAGAGACTAAGGCAAAAGATACATAAACTGGGTTTAAATCCTAGCTCTGTTACTAATATTTGGTGTTAGTCTGGACCAATCACTTAACTTCACTATAGTTTGTGGGTTTGTTTGTTTAATTTGTAAATTGAAAATATTGATCTAGAATCAACCACTAAGGTCCATTCCATTCTAAACGCCCATGAACATTTTTCTTAAAGTCAGGGTCTCCCTATCTCTCCCACTTGCTGCCTAGACCCTTTCTGATAGGCACAGGAGCTTTGACCTATTCCATTTCTGATTTGAGCACGTTGACCCCTCATTAGATGACTTGCAGGGAAGGGGGAGGGGTACTGAGGAGTCATCATATTAATGCTAAACTTACCACAGACAACTGATTGGCTAAGCCCGTGGAAGTTCAGAACTCCTGAGTTCAAGACATCTGACAGCCTCTCCAGGAAGAGAGATTACAGATATGCCCTCCCATCTTTCCAAAGCTTCCTCATCTAGGAAAATCCCAGTAATCTGGTTTCCCTAATCAATTCTAATAATCTATTTATATTCCAATTGACTTTAATGCCCTCCCTAAATACTACCGTTTCCCAATTTCCTTTTTTAAAATCCCATATCCACAAACCACTTTTATTTTAGAAAGGCCAATAAAACATCTGTGCCAAAGTTTTGCCCTATGATTCTGCACAGAGAATAGTTTCCAACCTGTTTTACAAGGTCACAATTCAATGTGCACCCCTGGGAAGACACCCCGAGTTCCCAGACCTTTCCTTAAAAATCAGCTTGCTCACCACTGCTGTCCTGGTGGAGGGGGATAGAGGTTGGAAGTTGACTTCCAAAATAGAATTAAACGAGAGCTTCCAAATATAAGGGAGGCAAAGTGTAGGCTTTACGTAAAATTCTGTCTTACCTGAATACTTTACTTACTATACAACTCCTGCTTTCTTAACAGTTACTACAGTTCTATATTTCTAACAGCTTTTGGATATCTCCATTTAACTATCCTCCCTTTACTTCAAACTCCACAAATCAATCTCAACCAGCTGCATCATTATTCCTCACCAACCCTAACTTCCATAAACTGACTCCTCTGCTCAGCCATCGCGTCATCTTAAATGGTTCCAACAGCCTAGAAAATCTGGTCTCGTCTTTGACTTTTCCATCTATTTTGACCCATACAGACAATCTGTAATTAAGTGGTATTATTTCTTTATACAAAATTTCACATGAAGTCACCCTTTCTTTTTTATTCTCATCCTTATCACCTAGAATATGTATCCCCAGATAACTGGGACAACCCCCAAGCAATCATGTATGTCCTTGATGCAGGTTAGTCCCCACCACAACTTACTCTTTAGCTACTAATGCCAGATGAATCTTCCTAGACCACCATTTTTATCCTGTTATTCCCGTCCTAGAAAAGTTAGAATGGCTTCTTATTATGTAAGTTTAAAATCTTCTACTTCACTTTCAAACCCTCTATAAGTCACATAGTAGCCACTTGACCTAATTTTCTAGACCTCATCAATACCATCTACTATCCACGCTAAGCTGGCCTCCTTGCTCTCTCCCACATACCATGCCTTTCATCCATGCTCTTCCCCCCAAATCTTCCAATAACCTCTTCTCCCCTTCCTGGAATCCCTTAAGCTTCCTATCTCCTCCAAGAAGTTCTCCCTCAGCAATGTAGTCCATGCTTATCTCCTTTCTCTGATTTCCCAGAACATTTTGAGCCAATGCCATTGTCAGCTCATCATTCTTTAACGGCTTCTTATCTGTGTTACTGCCCCAACAATTTTGTTTACTGCTTGCATACATATACGGTACCTTACATCTCTTTAAGATCCTTGATACCTCATAGCACAGTGCTGCACAGGTTAAAAGTCATTCAATAAACAACTCTGTTGACAAATGTTTACAGATGTTCAAAACTTTTAACCCTGATTTATCAAGATTAAAAGAGTAAGCAAAAATAAATTTTCATTTTACATATTAGCACACTCTTGTTTTTTACTTTCTGAAATGACAGATTTCTAAAATGAAAAAATTATAAATTAATGAAATTTTAAGAATTCATATGACAGTAAAGCCATAAAAGCTCTCCAGCACCCTTAGGAAATGAGGCCCTTTGAATACCAAAGTTTTTTGGCTGCAGATTTGCTAAATGGAATTTTACAATTCACATGCCCCCTTTTTCAGTAAGACAGAAGTAATAATTATATTATTATTATTAAAAGCTAATATCATTATATGGCACCTACCATGTTCCTGGCACTGTACTAACAAGCACTTTACCAATATTATTTCATTTGATCCTTACAACAACCCAGAAAGATGGGTATTGTTATTTTTATTACTACTACTACTCTTCCTGCTCCTCTTCCTCAGGTCTTCTTAACTCCAGGCCCAGGATTCTAGCCACTGATCAACTTACCTGCTCAAAATGAGAGCTCTACTCAAGGCTCTTCCTAAAAATGCACATGCACAAGGACAATCACATTTCAGCTCATCACCCTCATCCGCATCCCTCCAAGCTCAGGTCAGCCCTAACCTCACAGCCTTGCCCTGATTACTGCCCAAGGAATGGGTGACTTTTGTGAAGTGTGCAGGCTAGCACCCATGGATTACCACTGTACATAGAGGTCCATGCTTATATTCATCTAGATGGCACGGCAAATAGAGCACTAGACCTAAAGTCAGGAAGACCCAGATTCAAACTCGACCCCCAAAATTTACTAGTTGTGTGGTCCCAGGCAAGATGCTTAACCTGCCTGCCTTGGTTTGCTCATTTATTAAATGAGAATAATAAAGACTCCCTGCCTCTCAGGTATATTGTGAGGATAATAATTAGCAAAGATAATATTTGTAAAGGGCTTTGCAAACCTTATAATGCTATGTAAATGCTATTATTAAACAGCTTTTATATCATCTACATGGGTACTGCCGCTATCGGTAGAGAGCACAATCCTTCCATGCCTTGGTAGACTATCATATCTACTATAATTATATTATAGAACATTATTAACGTTATTGTCATAACTTATAATTTTAATAAATCCTGACTTTGGTCCAATATTCTATCCACTGTGACACACCCTCTAGGCCAGAGGTCCTCAACCTTCCTAATGCTGGGACCCTTTAATACTCATATGTGGGTGTATCTGTATGTGGGCAGACCCACCTGGAGACAGAGGAGCAGTGTCTCGGTTCCTAAGACCACTGGAAATATGTGTTTTCCGATGGTCTTAAGTGACCCCTGTGAAAGGGTCGTTGGACCCCCAAAGGAGTCGTGACCCACAGGTTGAGAACCACTGCTCTAGGCCAACAGTTTAACAAGAGGTAATGAGGGAATGGCCTCCTCATTGGTCCCCCTAACAACTATCTCCCTTTCCCAATCTATCCTCTGCATAGCTATCGAGTTTCCTACATCAAAGAAATGGGAAGTCCAGTCTCTATCCCTCTCATCAATAACGGCTAGATCTAGAATTCTAAACCAGGTCTCTCCAAATCCCCTAAGTGCTCCCAGCTCCGAAGCACACTGCCTCCGTGGGTTCTTGGGTAGAAATGTGTACACAACCAAGGAAGCTATAAGCTTCACCAGCTGATTTAATTTAGTGTGCTTATCGCTTTTGGACCTTTGTAGTTAAAGCTGGAGGCTCTTCCAGTAAACTACCCAACACCTAGCATGGTGCCTGGCACAGAGGAGGTGCTTAATATATATTTATTGGCCAATTTTGCTCATCACATAGACTGCCTTCATCTATGCATTGACCATACCTTACAAATTTTTAAGAAAAGAAAGTGTCCTGATTTTTGAGTCAGAAAATATGGTCACTATATAATAATATACTTGTTTGGCAATTAAATACACATAGACTCTGACACACCTTGAACATTTAGCTTTTTGTGTTGTACCCCTCTCTCCCACTAGATTATAAGTTTCTTGAGGGCAGGTTCAGTCTTATACTTATCAAGTAAGATACTCTCACAGAATAGAGACTTGGTGAAGTTTACTGGTGTGTACAACTGCTATTCTAGCATCCAAAAACAGCCATTCTGATGTCACTGAAATTGGTTATATAAAGCCAGTCCCCAGTTCTTAAGGCAGCCCTCTCCACACAGGTGCTGGAGATGAGAGCTACTGAATGCAATTGTGAAAGTTAGTGCTTCCAAGGCCTCCTCCCTTCATTTATTATGCTGTCCTGCCCATATCTGTGATGGCTCCATTAAAATGACCTAACCTCTAGGTGTGGCTGCCCTCTATAACCAAAGGCTATAATCTATTCTTTGATATCAAAGGTTCACATAGATGATGGTGCACTATTTCTCATAACCAAAAGTGACAATCTTATCTAAGTCATTCACTGCCTAGGACAGTAGAGAGCTCAACTGTGTCACAGACTTTTATGTTTGCGCCTACCATACCTCTGCTTGCTCAATAAACCTAAGGTTGAACATAATACTTTAAAAATGTTCTTATCTCTTGTCCATTTGTGTCCTAGGGTCAAGAGATTTATCATGGTAACAAGTCACTTAACTTTTGGTTTCATGTCACTAATGACAGTTTTGACGTCACAGTCTTTGTTAAAGCACAGGGTTATTCTCTTTGGGACTATTGTCTGTAAGTAATGCTAGATTGATTTTGTAAAAGAATAATGAGTCATCATTCCCAGGCTGCTTCCTTCAAGCTGTCAGGGTCAATTCATGTCCTCTTCAGTCTAAAAGTAGAGGGCTAAGTAAAAACTCTCTGAAAGGAGCACTTAGTGCTGTGACGTGGCGTCTTTTTTCACATAATAAAGTCAATCATTAGAACAAAGATGTAAAGGTAAGCAACATAAATATTTATCTGTCCTCTGGTGTATCTTTTTTTTAATTTTTGCTATCTATACCTTATAGTATTGGAGAGTTTCCCAGAGTACCTTTATCAGTATATATATGTACATTATGAGTACTCTGGGCAGCCAAATGTATTGGTGCTCAATAGGCCTTACTTCAGGTTTAAGCTGAGACACATAGATACATACATGTACATATATAATATGCATATATGCATGCATATATCTGTATATATATAGATATAGCAGTCTCAAAAGTGTATCTTCTGTGCACGTCTATATGTGTGTGTATGTGTGTGACAAATCAAGTCTTCACCTAGCATACTTATATCAGCAGTCGTGGAAGTACCATGCTTTGCTAGGGAGAGTCCTCTATACAAATGAAATCACGAGCCCAGTCCTTATCCATATCACGGGTTCATAAAGCTAAAGCTGAAAAGGGACCAAGTTCTCAAACGTCATCAAATCCAATGAGATAATTTAACAAAGAAGGAAATGGAGACCCCAAAAGGTTAAGTGATTTGTGCAAGGTCACATAGGTAATGGGTATCAAAACTGGAAATCAAACCCAGATTCTGACTCTGAAACCAGCATTATTTTCTGCTGTACCTGTTTAGGTATCTGGGCCATTTAAGTAATAATGATACAGAGATTCATGATTATTAGCACTTTTACATATGTTCCCTCATGGATCACTCAATATTCCTACAAGGTGAGAAAGACATTTATTATTTTGACTTCACAGATGAAGAAACTGGAATTCAGAAAGGTCAGGTGACTTTCCCCAGAAGCTGTTGCTAGTGAGGTCTTCTGACTCCAAACTCAATAATCTTCTATTAAATAGGAGTTTTCTTTAAATCCATTCCCCATCCCTCCCCACTCCCTTATCTCTCAAAGCATAATCCAAAGAACTTAAAGTTAATTTTAAAATTACTGAAAAATTGTCAAGTTTGAGAGATTATTTAAAAAAGCAGACAGCACCAACTTTGTTTTATCTCCTAAGAAGAAACAGGTA
>JAQQSV010019104.1:0-11256 GCA_028646515.1 Pseudochirops corinnae | reverse complement strand
CTCTAGGCTTGGGCTTCTCTCCCAATTCATGGCTCCTCCCAGTTCAGCCCTCTTTCTTCGTGTCAACAAGTCCATCCCACAAGTGGGATTCTCAAGCTCTGGGTTTTAACACTCAACCCAAAAACCAAGCCAGTACAGGGGCATCTCCAAATTCCATTACCAATACAATCTATTCCACTGATTCCACTCTTATTACTTAGACAATACCAGATTGCTTTGATGATTATCATTCTGTGATGTAGTTTAAAATCTGGTACTGCTAGGCTGACTTCCCTCAAATTTTTATGAACTGGTTCCTTTCATATTATTGACCTTTATTCTTACAGGTGCTTTTTTTCTAGCGCTTACTAAAGTTACTTGGTAATTTGATTGGTATGGCACTGAATAAGTAAATTAACTTGGGTAGTATTGTCATTCTTATCATTTTGTCTTAGGCTACTCATGAGCAATTAATATTTCTCTAATTGTTTAGATCTCAATTAATATTTCTCTAATTGTTTAGATCCGTCTTTATTTGTTTAAAATGTGTTTTGTAATGTTGTTCAAATAATTTCTTGGTTTGTCTTGACAACTAGACTACCAAGCATGTCTGGTTTTATTTTAAATGGAATTTCTCAATCTCTTGCTGCTGAACTTTGCAAATAATATATAGACATGCTGATAAGTTATGTGGGTTTATTTTATATCCTGCAACTTTGCTGAAGTTCTTAATTGTTTCAACTATCTTTTAGTTGATTCTATGGTTCTTTAAATATATGGCTATATTATCTGCAAAGAAGTTTTACTTCCTCATTTTCTATTCTTATTCTTTTAGTTTATTTTTCTAGTATTATTGCTATGACTAACATTTCTAAAGCAATGCTGAATAACAGTGCTGATAATGAACATCCTTGCTTCATCCTACTTTTATTAGAAAGTCTTCAAGTCTATCCCTTTCACAGATAATACTTACTCTTAGTTTTAGATATATATTTCTTATCATTTTAATAAAGGTTCCATTTATTCCTATGCTTCCTAGTGTTTTTAATACGAATGGGTATTATATTTTTTCAAAGGCTTTTTCTGTATCTCTTGATATAATTATATCATTTTTGCTTTTTATTGTCATGGTCAAATGTGTTGATAGTTTTCCTACAACTAAAACAATCACATTCTTGGTAAAAATCCTACCTAATCATAGTTGTGATCTTTGTGACATATTGCTATAATCTTGCTAGCATTTTATTTAAAATGTTTGTAGTGATTTTCATTAAATGTTTAACTTTCTCCATTTTTGTTCTCCCTAATTTAGGTATCAAAACCATATTTTTGTCATAAAAGGAATTTGGTATGATTTTTTTCACCTTTTATTTTTTCAAATAGTTTATGTAGTATTAGGATTTAAATAGTTAGTAGCCTTTACTTTTCAAATGTCCTGGTCCTAGGATTTTTTTCTTTAGGGACTTTAATAGCTTGTTTGATTTCTTTTTCTAAGATACGGTTATTTATACATTCTATTTCCTTTTCTCTTAATCTGGACAATTTATTTTTTGTAAATATTCCTCCATTTCACTTAGATGTTCTGTTTCACTTGCACATAATTAGGTAAAAATAATTCCTAATAACCCTCACTTCTTGAAGACAATGTAGGTAGGGTATAAGCTGTGGCAATTTCTAAAAATTCCAGAAAGGTTTTGACTATAATGAATACAATAAACTATATGTGCTTTCTGAAGCTGATCATTTGGTTATTTATTCTTTGTTCATGAAACACATGAGACAAATATTGCTCCAAAATTATTCTCTAAGTAACATCTTTCTATTTCTGTAAATATCTTGGCAAACTTGTGGAAAAGTAGGCAGAGTATAATAAGGATCAGATCATTTTTAGACCATTTACAAACATGAACTTCTAAATGTGAGATCCTTGTTGAGTAACCAACAAGCAAACATAATCCTAGAGACACTATATCATAGAAATAATGACATTCTTGCCACAAAAAGAAATGAAAAGACAAAACAAGTTGCATCTAAATGAAAGAATAGCTAACAAGTTAATCCTTGGATTGTCCAATAAAAGTGTTGATCTTGCTGGTTTCTATGACAGGCCAAAAAACAAGAAGAAACATTATCACAAGATATTAGGTCATATAATATTGCAGTAGCCATTTATCGTTAAAGATCAGAATGAGAAAAATCGCAGCTATTGAGAGAACGTCTATTCAAAAAGATAAATAGAAAAAGAAATTCAATGAAGATCATAAGATACTCTAAATTAATTAATACATGCTTTAATATGTGATTTTTTCATTGCAAAGTTGGGCAAAAACAAAATTATCCTTAAAAATACTTTGAAAAATCTAGTACAGAAGTATAAAATTAGAGAAACCAAAAACTTACAGATTATAAAGAAACCTCAAATCTATATATTACAAACACTTTCTTCCAGTCAAGAGGTGCCAGACATGACAAGCAGCAAATGACATCATAGAAAGTTAAAATCAGTTCTATTTTAATTCACAGAAAACAACTGGCTAGCAATGTGCAAATCATTCCTGAATCATCTGTCTGTGTATAGTCAGATCATTAACTTGTTATAGAAAACATTGAAAATCATTTCCACATTAAAAGGAAGAATAAAAGAAGAAGCTATGGCATGCATCTTGAGGCAACTTGTGCTATTTAAACAAGCTATTAATCTGCTCAAATGAGAAATAGATGAAAGAATGACATCAACAAAAATTATCAACATTTCCTCCAGGAAGCTTAACAAATGTATATTACTCACTCTAGTGAGTAGACTAAAGAAACTTAGAAACAACTTCATCCAGGAAGCACTTGAACTTTTTGGCAGAGAGATATTGTAGCCAGGGTAAATCACAATATAAGTCATTTGTAAAACTGTATGGAGAGTAGTGAAGATTAAAAGCAATATACTCTCATAAAACATTGACAAATGGTAAAGATAAAAACAAACATGTGACAAGGTTGGCAAGAGGCACAATAAAGCCGTTAGAAAGAGCACACACACACACACACACACACACACACACAGAGGGAGTAATCCTTCAATATTTCTAAGACAAACTTCTTTAATAATCATACTGATTTTACCACACTTGGATTTTGCATAAAAATCTTTCATGTTTATATGTAAAGAGCTTCTGAACTATCATTTGTACTCAAAATATAGTTGTACTAAAAATGACACAGAGGTTTGAGGCACTAAAAAAATTGACCAAGTATCATAAAGGGGGAAACTAACACTTAGAAGAAAAGCTCAGACTTTGTCATTATTGAAAAGGGCAACTAAAAACACATAGATAATTACCCACTCATTTGCTTTCTTTCAGGCCTCTATGTAATTATACGAGAATAATTCACACATACGAATATGGAATTATATATGTAATACACCTATGTAAATTTGGTTTACAAAGGAACTAGGTAGATTTTTGCTAAAGACATTCTATGAGACCATATCTTTGTAATCACATACCTTAAAGATCTAGAAAATCTGGGGCAGCTAGGTGGTACAGTGAATAGAGCACCAGCCCTGGAGTCAGGAAGACCTAAGTTCAAATCCGGCCTCAGGCACTTGACACACTTTCTAGCTGTGTGACCTTGGGCAAGTCACTTAACCCCAATTACCTTTCCCCCCTCCAAAAAAAAAATTAAAAAAAAAAGATCTAGAAAATTCAAGATTCCACTATTCTTATTTCATGTTGAGAGTAAAAACAATTTTATTTTGTACAATAAACTCCCACCTTAAATATTCTCTTCCAGCAAGGTTTCACTCACACATGTGTCAAAGTCATACAAGATTCTTGAAAAATGTAGCAGCAAAATATTGTTCAGATATTAAATGAGGCAGAAACCTAGGACATATATGCTTGCATAATATATATGCAACTGTCTTGGAGTGTGCTCAGGTTGAAGTTGAAATTGAAGAGAAATGCCCTACAGACAATGAGGTCCTCAAAATGCTCCTATTTAAGGATGTGATTGTGGTGTTTATAAGAAGTCTGGAGGTATTCAAGAGCCTCCTTTACAAGACATGCAGTATTTTAAAATATAGTCTAATGCTCAATTCTGAAAAATGAGAAACGGGAGAGTGTCTATTGGACAGACTATGCTATGCACTTGGATAGTCAGCACACACACACATACACACACACGCAGAATGCCAGTATATGTATATTGAATAAACACTATCATACTATACATTAATTGGGCTCAGAATAAAATTGAAAGAGGCAATTGCGCAATATATTAAATGACCTTTAAGCTTCTCCCTAATGAAGATTCACATTATTAATATTGCTAATATTCCAATAATGTTGTTGTTGTATCATGGAATACAAGAGTCTTTGAAGAATGAAAATTGTAGGACGTCCATAGGGCAGGAGGTACATTTTATCCATGAGTAGATTGAAACATATTACCAATAAATTAATGTTCAAGGGGATAAGATTTAAGGAATCAGGTCATATGTCTATGAAAAGAAAAATAGAAGAGCCAAAGAATGACCAGAAAGTAGACAACCAAATAGCTCCATTTTTATCCACATAAAGCCAAAAGAAATAAAAGAAGGCCCCCAGAACACTGGATATATGCTCTGTGGAGGATTTATAGGACATAGACAAAGATAGTAGACTAAGAAGGCTCCACTGAAGGATAAACCCACGTAAATAAAATCAAAGTATCTCAATGATATTTACTATAAGACTTTATTATACTCATTTCAGTATTTCATTGTCTATTATAGTATAATATTATTCTCTATTTCAATTTTAGTTATTTTCTGAATTTGCTTTTTTCCTAAACCATGATTATAAGCATTTCAGGGAAAAAAAGAACATTGTTATGTCTTTTATTATCCAGATATGACTGTAGCCTTTCAAAAGCAAAGTTCATTTTCTTTGTAGTCTTGCAAAACCTTGTACTATATTAAGCACATAGTAGGTAATCAATATCATTTAACTGAATCACTATATTTCACAGGAATTTGAGGCTGATATATAACTTGACCCAAATTTTTCCAACTGAAAGTGGTTTTCAGCTGATACCAAAAACTCAAACAGCAAACTACTTGAGGGCAGAGACTATTTAGTGTTTCATCTTTGCATACATATTGTCTAGCATAGTTCCATGCACATAATTGACAATAAATATTTATTTAGTTGAATTGCAGTGAATCAAATTGAAATATAGGTCAACCTAACTAAAAATTGCTACCACTCTTAGCAGTTGAAGCTAAGAAAAGATTTTTTTCATTAGCTCACTCCTAGGCATATATGTTGACCTCAATTTGGGAAATATATTTTTCACTCTGAAAGAACAGCTTCAATACCTTGCTATATGTTACTTATTTAAAACATTCTGATTTGGATAATTGTCTTTTATATTTTCTCTCAGACTCACTCTATTTTCCATCTGCAGTCTGCAGGCAGACTTGCTTTTAGCTCTAAGAAACAGGATATACCCTGGGTACAATTTCTCTCTCCTTCCCCACTTAGTCCCACCTTTGCAGCTTCCTCTTCTGTATTATCTTCCCCCATTAGATTGTAATTGTCTTCAGGGCAGGAACTATCTCTTTTTTTTTTTTTTTTCTTATTTGTATCTCCAGCATTTAGCACACTGCTTCAAGGCGCACAATAAGTTCTTAATAAATGTTTAACTGAAGACAGGGACTGTTTCCTGTTTTTCTTTGCATCATTTGCCCCTAACTTACTAATGTCTTGAACATAGTGATCAGTTACTAATTCTTTAATTAAACCATATAGTCTGACCATGAAATATAGACAATTAAAAAAATCTCCTTTGTATTAACTTTTTCTTGATTTTAAGAAAGCATTTGGTACCATAGAACAAAATTGAGCTTCAAAAGAAGCCTTCAAGTATTGACTTCTAGTGAGGCCCAAAGCAAAAATCCCTGGGTTCACCAATCATGTTTGCTAGTGATACGTAAGGCAAAGGTCAGTGACCAGTACTGAACCAGAGTAGAACTTTAATCAGGTCACATCTGGATTTGCTTCCCAGATCTGTCATTTTCCTAGCTATGAGCTTATGGGTCAACTCATTTAACCTCTCCAAACTTCAGTTTCTTCATTTGTAAGAAAAATTCATATGCTGTCTGACCCTCAAAGGATTTTTGAAACCACAAAGTTCTATAGAAATGTGATCTATTCTTATTATAATCTCATTATGAAAGAATTTCCAATTAATATTGAGTTTGTCTGAATATTCCTTTATACAGTCCTTATACTAACTGTAGCACAGAATGGTATAGAACCTACTTAAAGAAGTCTATAATAAAGAATGCCTTGATGACCTATATTGGATGGACATAAATTACATTTATAAAAAGTGGATTATCACACATAATTCAGAAGGAAACATGGAAAGGAACTAAGTATTTTTATTACTATCTTATTAACATATCTATATTTTTAAACAATTTTTCTTTCACTTTTAAATCATCTTTATTTATCAATGTATCCCTTACCATCCTATCCAGAGAGTCATTCCATATACCAAAGAATAAAAAAGTAAGAAAAAAATTAGCAAAATAAACACATCAGCCTAGTTAGACATTATTTAACATTTTCTACCCCTGTGGTTTCCTGCCTCTACTACGAATTAAGAGAGGTACCTTTTCTTATCTCTTCTTGGGGACTGATCGTGATCATTATAATTATTTAAAAGAGTTTTTTTTTTTTTTTACTTTTTTGTTTCATTTACATTTTTCTGGTCATTGAGTATATTGTTTTTCTAGTTCTTAATTCATTTTTCATCAAATGTTACATCTTCCCATGTGTCTCAGTATTTTTCATATTGATCATTTCTTATAAGTAATACGCAATTACATTCATGTACCACAATTTGTTGCATTATTTCTCAGTCTTTTGGCATCTATTTTGTTTCCATTTCTTTTCCATTACAAAAAGTACTGTTATGAATATTTTGGCATATATAAGATTTATCTTTCACCATGGGGTATATTAGAGGTTCTTTGGATAAAGTGCTATGATATTTTAGTCACATTGCTAAGAACACCTCCAAATTCCATTGCAGAATGATTAAATCAACTCCCAGTTCAAGGAGTAGTGGATTAGTTTTGCCTATATTTCCCACAACACCAGAAATGTTGTTTTGTTTCATTTTTTTCATCTTCTCTAATTTGCTGAATGTGAGAAAATACCATAGAACTGCTTCTGTGTATTTTTCTAATGGCTAGTGATTTGGTCTAATCTTTTACATGGTTATTAATAGTCTACAAATATTCTTTTGGAAACTGTTATATCCTTGGACTATGCATCAATCAAGAATGTCATTTGGTCTCTAAAATTTGTGTTAGTTTCCTTTATCTTAAATATCAGATCCTTATCAGAGATATTTGATGCAAACTTTTTTTCCCTAACCAATAGCTTTCCTTCATATGCAAGGTGCATTTATTTATTCATGCAAAAATTTTTCAATTCTATATAATTGAAATATTTTATTTTTCCTTTTGTTATTGCCTCTATTTTTTCTCTGGGTAAAAGTTTTCCTCCAGTCACAGTCTAGATATATACTTGATCCACTTCTCTTCTGATTTTTTTTAATAGTGTATGATGTGAACAATATTCTAATCTCTTTCCCTGTGAAAAGCAACATACTTTTCCCTTAACCATCCTCAAGCTTTGATTGGTTCTGGGACCTAAAGATTGTGGGATATTGGTATAACTTCCTGGTTGCCCATGCACACATAAGGTACAGAGAGCTCCAAGTATCTTCTGATGCTTCGTTGTTTAAAGAAAAAAAGGGGGGTGGAAACAGGCAATAATGACTTATTCAGCTCAAGCTATGCAAGATGTCTTCAATTCATATATTTGCTGGTTATTTCCCTGTGATTGGTAAATAAATACAACTTGTTAACTGTTGAATGCCCTACCACTATCTCATTTAATACCAATATTTAACTTATAGTACCAGAGGACTAAGTTGAGTCAGATATAGTCTAGAAAAACTGTGAGCTTTAATATTCAGATTACTTATCAATTTTCAGTGTATTATTGTTTGTAGTATAAGATGATCAACTAAATCTAACTTCTAGCAAACTGTTTTCAATTTTTCCCAGCAACCCTTGTCAAGTGAGGAGTTCCACCCCAAATAATTTAGATTCTTGAGTTTATTTAATATCGAATGATTGAGTTAAATTGTTTCTGATTCTTCTAAAATTTCTCTCCAATTTAATCAATGCCAAATGGTTTTTATGATTCTTAGTACAACTGACTACTGAAAATGTTATCCCCCTTCATTTCGTTCTTTTCTTATTATTTCCCTTGAGATTATAAATTAGACCTTTTGTTCTTCCAGGTGAATTTTGCTATTATTTTGTCTATCTCTATAATGTAAGTTTGATTGATGTAGCACTAAATAATATCCACATTCTCAAAAAAGAAAAATAAAAGTATCGAGTGTTTATAGCTTGACAGGAGAAGTACTGTGGTGTAATGGATAGAAGGCAATCTCAGAATGAGAAAGATCTAGCTTCAAGTCTTGCCTCTGGAAATTACTAGCTAAATAACCATGGACAAATCAATTTTCTTCTCAGCTCCCCAGGCAACTCCCTAAAAGCATAAGCTACAGATGTATTATTGACCTGCATTAGTGTGTGTATGGGGGGGGGAGGGGGGGATTTGTTTATACTTGAAGTTCCCTTCCTTGAAGAAATCCTAAGTCCGGATGTCCCATGTCATACTCCCCACCCCACCAAAAGTTTCAAATATAATCTTTTAAAACTTTTTGTTTGTGCACTTGAATATTTTACTAATGCTAACTAAGTTTGTTGTTGTTCTTCAATCATGTCTCACACTTTGTGACCCCGTTTGGGGTTTTGTTAACAAAGATATGAGAGTGGCTTGCCCTTTCCTTCTCCAGATGAAATCAAGCTTTGTTGTTGTTGTTGTTATTGTCAAGTTGTTTTTGTCATATCCAACTCTCCATGACCCCATTTGGAGTTTTCTTGGTAAAGAGTTTACCATTTCCTTCTCCAGCTCATTTTACAGATGAGGAAACTGAGGCAAACAGGATTACACTACTTGTCCAGTGTCACATAGTAAGTGTCTGTGGCCAGATATGAACTCAGGAGGAAGATGCATCTTTCTGATTTCAAGGTCAGCACTCTATGCACTGTGTCACTAAGTTTAGAATACTTTAAAATCAATAATGTCTATATTATGGCACGTAATTGAATAGAAAAGCTTATGAAGCTAGTTATTTAAGATTCTCTGAATTGTGCTATGCAACTCACTATAAAATGGCAAAGACATGTCATCCACTAAACAGACTGCATGTAACCAAAACCCATTTGCTTGTAAGAAGTACATTAATCCAGTTATTAATAAATAAGTCATTAATCATTCTCTCTAGGCTGCACTGTTGACTCATCACCACATAAGTTGACTTATCTCTACCATGGCCACATATTGAGACCTTTCACTTCTCACCTCAAAATATTTCTGGCTCCCTTTTACGTGTGTCTTCTCCCATTATGGTTTCAGCACATTGAGGAGAGAGACATTTTTTCTGCTTATATTTGTAGTACAGCATCTGGCACATAGAAAGCACTTAATAAATGTTCATTGACTTGTTGGCATTTATTTCTAAAAAATTAATAGAATTTGTAACACACTGAAAGTGGAAGCCAACAGATAAATAATCCAGAAAAAATGTACTAGTATCCTCAAGAAAGAGAAAAGGAGTTAGGTCTCCTCAATGGGGGATACAAAAGCAGAATTTGTGTTAAATATTGAAAGTCTCAGAAGAAGAAACAACATGGAAAGATTATTCTCTGCTCTAAGTAATGATTTTTTAAAGACTTTAAATACTAGAATTAGCCTATGAAATGTCAGGGACCCTGCTGTTTAGAGTACTGGTACTTCCAAAGAATAAACATTTTCTCTGATTCCACAACTATTGAGTTGTTATTACAGTCAGTTAGTATTAAGTATTTGCTATGTGCCAGACACTCTAAGGATACTAAGAAAGGCAAGAAAGCAAACTAAAGACAACCCAGTTTCTGCTCTCAATGAGTTTATAATCTAAAGGGTAAATAGCATGCAGACAACTTGTAAGTAAGGTGAATTTTAGTAAAAGTAAGGTGGATTTTAATGTGTGTAAAGTGGATTTTTGTTATTATTTCTTAGAGTTCAGTTTCCCAGGATCCATAACCATAAAAATCTCTTGTTCCAGGCATAGCCAAGATAGAGGCATAGGAGCAGCAAGGTACTACAGCTCCCACATAGCCACCTCAAAGACCCATAAAATATGACTCCAAAAAAATTTTAGCGCTCCAAAACTCACATAAAAATACAGAAAAACACATCTCCCACTGAAGGCAACTTGGCAAGAAGGGATCATCACAGCTCTGGGAGCTGAAACCAGCCCAACCTGAAACCATGGCATGACCCTGGCGGTGGCCAGGATGAGCTGCAGTTGGAGCCTACAGGAGAGTGGATGAGCGGCAGCTGTGGCAGTTTCCAGAATTATCAAGCCATAAGAAACAAAGAGTAAGTGAAAGGTCAGTGGAACTCAGCTAAACTTGGGGGAAAAAAGTGGTCTGCCCAAACTGCCTCCAGGGCAAGGAAGGGGCAAAAGCTGTGCGATTGCTCAGAGGCCAAGTGCTCTTGTGTTGAGCAGCCTGGATCCAGATCATGGTCTTGGGTGGTGGCCTTGGGGTGCGTTTTCAGTGAGCCAAAGTTGGTGGGGGATGCAAAAAAACAACAGACCCCTAATAGCTCCAACAGCTGGGAACACCCCAGCAATTTGGGACAGAGCTTTCCCCTCTGGAAGCAGAGTTCCACAGAGCTAAAAAAATCATTGACTGGCCAACATGAACAGGCAAAGGAAGCAAAGTAAGAAGAGCAACCAAACTCTAGATTCCTTCTTTGGGGACAAGAAGGATCAAAGTATTGAATGGGAGGAAGACAACACAGTCAGAACTCCAACACCAAAAACTTCCAAGAAACATGAAGACTCCCTAAAAGCCATAGATCAGCTTAAGAAGGATTTTGAAAACCAAATGAGAGAAGTGGAGGAGAAATTGGGAAGAGAAAAAAGAATGACTCAAGAAAATCATGAAAATAGAGTCAACAACCTGACTGAAGAAAATAACACCTTAAAAAATAGATTAACTCAAATGACAAAAGAGGCCCAAAAAGCCAATGAGGAAAAGAATGTCTTAACAAGTTGAATTTGCCAGATGGAAAAAGAATCTCAAAAGCTTTCTGA
>JAQQSV010019103.1:0-11256 GCA_028646515.1 Pseudochirops corinnae | reverse complement strand
CACTAAGTACAATCATTTAGTCAATCAGTCATCCTTCATTATTCACTATTCAGTCATCAGAAAATACACAGACCCTCTACCCCTAGGTCACTAGTAAATTATAATCTTCTTAGTCAGTACACAGTATCCAAGTAAAGTCTTCTTTCAGCTTGACTCAGGGTGGTTTCTCGGATTCCCTGAATCACCTTCCATGGTCCCAGCTCCTACCTGGATTCACCAAACTGTCATCTGGGTTCAAAGGCAGACAGCTCCCAGGTCCTTGTCCAGTTCTCTGGGCAGTTCCTCTCTGCATTTGAGCTCACAGTGTCCAGTCCATCTCAAATCCCTCACAGTCTCCACTCCCGTTAAGTCAAGGCCCAGCAAGCCCACAAACAGACAAAGTTTCATCATCATAGTCATGCTTCCCCAGTCCCTTGGCAGCTCTGGCTGGCCTTCAGACTCAGAAGAAGTCTTAGCTGGCTCCCAGAATCAAAAATCACTCCATCCAGGTTTTCAAAATCAAAATCATTCTCTTGGAGGGGAAGGGAGGCCTTTCCCCTTCAGCCTCCTTGACTCCTCTTCAGCCTCCTCCTGGCAGCTTCTTCTGCCTCCACAATGCTCTAAGAAATTCTGACTCAGTTTTCAATTCTCATTTCTCTTCTCAATTCTTAGTCCAGCAGTAGCAGCCCAGCCTCCAGATGCTGCTGAGAAAAACTCTCTCTCTCTCTCCAGCAGAACAGCTTCTGCCACCAGATTCTTGTGGCAAGAAATTCCCTCTCAGGAGCTTTTCCTTATATTCACACAGCATCAGCTACTTCCTGTTTTGGCCAACCCCTTCCTGTTACTTCAGGAACAGGGGTTCATACCTTCTGTTTCTTTCACCAAGGCTTGATTAATTACTAAGTGCTAAGTACCTACTTACTTGCCAATACAAAGGGATCTTCAAATTTAAATTATATTACCATTACATAGGCACTTAATAAATGTTTAATGATTGATTGAGAACTTCAAGTGATTCAATTCCTTCTTTTAATGCAAATGTGCACCAACTCTGCACTTTCTTTTTTTTAGGGTGTTTCTTGGGGGTATTGAGAGGTTAAGTGAGTTGCCAAGGGTCACACAGCCTTTATGTGTCAGAATCTGTCCAGCTATGTTCAGCATCTCGGGAACAGGAACAGAAAAATCAGATCTAGAACATGTCATACAGCAACATTTAACCCTACATAGGCTAGGCCAATTTTTCCTTAAAAAGTATTGAAGCCATCTTTGAGATTTAATTGGTGTAGGGGCCCAAGACTTAAACCATTGATATAGCTGCTTGTTGACGTAAGAATATAAACCAGTCCACAAAGAACTCCTACTTGAGACTTGACACATACTTCTGACTGGCTTTCCAGCATGGCCATTTCAGAGGCAGGGAAGCTGTGCCCACCTGAATAAATACTCTTACTGAATATTTTTTCAGTGCTATGGAGAAGTAAATTTCCTTCTGTTAATTGTTAGATGATGAACAAGTATCTCATTTCATTCCAATCATAGACCTGAAACCCTGGACTGCCATGACCTACAATATTTGGTGCCATCAGGATTGTATCAAAATGACTGGTCAAGTGGGGCAAAGACACAATGTGAAGCAAAGTGAGCCTCAGATGGTCATAGAATAATGATCTTCACACTGGGCTAAACCTTGAAGATGTCCACTCATTTTCAGATGAGATTGATAATTTATGAAATTTTGAAGTAGGGATGGGTCCATCTAGTTTTTTAGGTACTTGCCAGGAAAGAGCACAGTTGGCAGCAAGAAATTGGGTAGAAATCATACTTTAATTAAACACAGAAGGTATGAGGTCTAAAAGCTCAGAAAGACAGAGACAGGCAGTGAAAAGTGGTATAGAGACAGATGGTGGCATAAAGTGAAGGAATGGGATGGTGAAGGAAGGGAATTGATGGGGAAGAATATGGGAGGAAGGAGAAGCAGAGAATATCACTCATGTAACCATGGATTAGAGCTGGGAGCGCTAGGCAGCATGGACTTGATAGAGATGGAAGAGTACTGGGAAAGGGGAAGGAATCTGAGGTCTCATTTTTATAGGGTTTGGGTTTTGTGGGGTGGGAGGTGGCTATAGACCAATTCCTATCTGTGCTACCATAGGGTTAGTTCATTAATATAACCAAATTATCTCAAAGTTATCATGACCTTTTTGATACTCTGCTGACCTGGAGCTGTGGAGGTCCGGATTTTGTCTGGAATTTACATATAATAGGCCAGAAACTTGTCAGATGGTTTCACTTGATTCAGCACGTATTACCAGGATGTGAATTTTAGTTAATATATGATCCAGTTTATAAATTATAATCCCTTGATCTTTGGGATGGTTTTGCATGTGACTTCAAGGTTCCCCTTTGCAATCTTATTTCCTGCTAAAATTTACTTACTATACAGACTAGAAGGAGAAGAAGCAGTGAGGGAGACCAGAAAAAGATAGTATTTTAGCACATCACACTTGGGCAATAAGTGGCTGGACAGGAATCAGAAAATCAGAGGACACCCTGATACAGAAACCTGTGACCTCCATTCTGGAAGTGCTGGCCATAAACTGTGAGGCAGAAGCATTTGATTCAAAGGGTTGAGAGAATAAAATGTTTAGGAGCATTTAGCAACTAGAGACAGATATCTTAAGAACCATGTCTTTAAGAAACATGTCTTTAAGAACCATGCCCTAAAGATAATAAATGCTGCCAGATGTCATTTGTTGAATTCACATACTTTTTGTATTTGGAGGTAATATTGCTCTCAAGGCTTATCATCTACGTTAACTCTAGTTCTTCCTTAAAGACTAGAATTTAAGGATTTCTTAAACTCTATACTGAAGGAACTGCTTAAGACTTTTTATATGGCATTTGGGAATTCTGTCATACTGACTTCTTTGGGACTCTGATGGAAGACAATGGAGGAGGCACTTGAATCCTTCCCAGGAATCCAGAAACCCTTATGGAATGAATATATCTCAGAGTAGAATTCCTGAGACTGGGGGCACTTCACTACTTTAAAAAGGAGAGACTGATTACATACTTACTTTGGTAAAATGTAATTACTATTTTTCACTGAGATTTCTAGATAGGTGAGCCCCCCAAAGTGGAACCCAGCTGAGACCCCAAACATTCTCTTCCCACCCTGGCCTCATCAATGGGGTGGACCAGCTCTGGCTTGCAAAACCAGCAAGGAGTAATGCAGTCCTGGCATAGTGAAGCAGCATTCTGGCTCCAGCATGGATAGCATGGATTGCTCTCTCACTGGTACAGGTGGTCAGAGGCAATGCTTTTGAGAGTGTTTCCTCCATCCCTGGCACAGGGGAAGCAGCGTCAACAACTTCAGCAATGCTCAGGTTCAGGTAGACACAAGGATGTCATTAGACCCTATTGCAAGGTTGGAGTAGTCTGCACTCCTTTCACCAGTGGCTATAAGCTGCAGAACACTGAATTTCTTGTCTGCGGCTGAGGCTGACAGTCTCTTTTTGATTGCCTCCGCAGCCAATCAAAGATTTTCCTCTTCATCACAAGATTAACCAGCCAGAACCAAATACAGAATGTCCCTACATGCTCCAGTGTCTCTCTAAGATACTTCCATTCCACATCATCATGACTCTCCTAGAAGCCCTAGCCTAAGTGGAGAAACACCATCTGAGGCACTCTGTGTATGTGTGCTAGGCCCCTATCAAAGAAATAATTTTATCAAGGATAAAATTCGGTTGATTCAGCATAAAATTCAGCATTTGTTCAACTGGGCACAGCTTCCCAAAATGTGTGTTAGCCTTGCTGGTGGGCCAGTCAAAATTGTGTGTCAAGACTGAAGGAGGGGGGACCTCCTGATTCCTAGTGAATTGTACTTAGGCCATCAGGCAATTACACCAACAGTTTAACCTTAGTTCCCTAGACCAACTAAGTCTCAAGGATGGCTTCAATATTTTTTAAAGAAAAACTGGCTTAGCTGGTGTTGGAGTAAATGTCACTTTTATGATGGGAGCTCCCAGGAATGAAGATTCATTCCTGTAGTGGAATGGTGGAAAATAAGTAGCTGGGGAGAAAGAGAAAGGGATAAACAGATTTTAGGGTAATTTCTAGTGAAACATTAAAGTGGCAGATCATGGCTAGACATGGAAGTTATTATAACCAGAGTAAGGGAAATGAATTGGAAGAATAATGATGGTGTAGGGACCAATCCATTAGGAGGCAGGTAGGTGACTCAGGATATAGAATGCTGGGCCTAGAGTCAGAAAGACCTGGTTTCAAATCCTACCTCAGACACCAAGTTTGCCTCAGTTTCCTCATCTGTAAAATGAGCTAGAGAAGGAAATGGCAAACCACTCTAGTATCTGCCAAGAAAACCCCAGATAAGATCACAAAGAGTCAGACATGACTGAAACATCTTAACAACAACAACAAAAGGGACTGAAGATCTTCATGAGGTCTAAAAGTAGGTTTAGTATTAAGTGGTAGAGAGATTGGAGATCATGGTTAATGGATAGAATTTTAAGGTTCTGGATCTTGGTGAAATCTAAGGTGTGGCCCATGCTGGTATATGTCTAAAAGGGTATGAATAGGAGTTGATGAGCTTAAGGAATTGTGTGGCCAGATGTTACAGAGGTCGTCATTATGAATCCTGAAGTCCCCAAGGTTAATTGCAAGGGACCAGATGATGAGGAAGATCAGATACTAAAGTCACTGAAAAAGTTAGAAGAATAGCCTGGAGGTCAGCAAATGACAGCAGCAGGAATAGGAAGTGGATGGTTCTAGCACATTGCACAGACTCCACAAAAGGAAAGGTCAGTGAGAGACGAGGTAGAGGAATGATCTGGGAGTGGTAGTGATGGTAAATAAAAAATATAAGCGCTTTTTTCCTACCTTCATGAACCAAGGGGAGAGAGGAAGCATAGCCACCAATGCAGATAGGAGATGGAGAATCCTTTTGTGAGATCTGAATTTCTGTTAAAGGAAAGAGGTAGTTGGGTTTAAAAGGTTGGGAAAATCAGGATGTTTGTGATCAATAGGCCCAGGATTCTAAAGAACGCAATGGAATGGGCTAGACCATGGATGAAAGGGCCTGGAGTGCGCTTCAGGAGGAGTAAGGGGTGATTAGAATAGAAAGAGATGAGGAAGCCAAGAGATAGCATGGGCTTGTTGCTTACACCTAAAGCAGTGAGACTGGATGAACAGGAATGGGCAGCCAGTATAACAACTCACCCTGTCTCAGTCTTACCCTCTCATGGCACAAGCCTTCTATTCCTTCCTATTCTTCTGGCCCAAGATCACTGTGGGGCTTGAAATATACTGAAACTCCTCACAAAAGTGCTGACTAGAGGAGGGAAGAAAATACTGGAGGCAAGAGGAAGTGAGAAAATTATAGAGCAAAAGTAAGGAAATTATTTTAAAATTTAGAAATTATCTCATCTTTTAGTAAAATATCACATGTATAGCCATCTAACTGAACAGAATACATTTCCTGTGAGGTTCTAGCTCTCATAAACAGGCCTCATTAGAATTCTCAGGACTACAACTTTATTGAGAGTTTACCTAAACACAAGAGATTTTATCACAGGATAAGGATATGGAAGAAGATGAGCCACATGGAAACAGAACTGGGAATGGTTTCTAGTGACCTTCCTGACCTGCAGGGTGTGGATAGTTTAAGTGGAACAGCCTGATGGAGGATGTGGGATATGTGGGTATATGATCTATTGAAAGATCTATTTGCCTAAAAAAAAAAAAAGAAAAAAGAGGATGCCTCCACAACAAGGTCTCACTGTCATGGAATAATTCTAGAGACTTGAAAGAAAAGGAGCCCAGGGGCCTAGGCAGAGGGAGCAAGCAGCACCTAGCTATGCTAGATTTCCTGTTGGTGAATGAGACTAAATGGAGGAGAGCAGAAAGAGCTCCCCCACTGGTGACTGAAAACAAAAAGCAGTCTTCCCAACCTTTGGTCTAGGTATATGGCAGAGGTTTTGCAATGTTCTCCTTGCCTTGGAACATGATTATCCTGCAGATTTATTCTCACTCATTTAGCTGGGGAAGAGACCCTAAACCTTCAAATTCAATAAGAGACTTTCCCCCCATTTCTTTACTAATTGCTTTAATCTTATGCTCTAAGTGTGATCCAGAGACCCCTTGGGATCTGTGAGGCATTTTGAGGATTTCATGAGGTCGAAACCATTTTCATAGAAATGCCTGAGATGTTTTAATTTCTAATATAGTAAATATTAACATTCCCCAAAGATTTTGGGGTGTCCTCACTAATTTTAAGATTGTAAAAGAATTGGGATGCCCCAAAATTTGAGAACTGCTGATTTTGACTAAAGATTTTATCTTTAAACAGAGCTTATCCAAGTTTGCTAATAGTTACTGAGACTGATTCGAGATGACCTGGGAGGTTCCCTTCATATCTCAGATAAGATATACTTATGAGCTTCCCTTCCTATTGTAGATAAGATAAACTTATGAAATATATTTAGCATCCAAATTATCTCTACAGTGAAACCAATAATGTTGTAGAATGTAAGTACCTTGAGAGAGGTATTTATTATTCCCCAATAAATAAGCCGTCTTAGGACATGAACAGGCAGTTTTCAGAAGAAATGTAAACCATCAACAACTATGAAAAAGAATTCTCGAAATCACAAATAATAAGAGAAATATAAATTAAAACAGCTCTGAGATTTAACCTTATACCAATGTAGATTAGCAAAGATGGCAAAAGGCAAAAATAGCAAATGCTGAAAAGCCTATGAGAAGGAAGGCACATTAATGCCTTGGTGGCCCAACCATTTTGAAAAACAATTTGGAATTACACTAAAAAAGTCAATAAATGGTATTTTTAACTCAGGCAAAGTCCAGTGCACTATCCGCTATGCCACCTAGTTGCTCTGAAGAAATAATGAGTATTAAGAATGTTTTAAAATTAAATTTTATTTTTTCAATCATCTAAATTCATGTTTGCTTTTTCTTACTTCCTCACCTACAACTAAAAAAGAAAGAAAAATAAAGCCCTTAAAACATGTATAGTCAAGCAAAACTACATATAGTCCCGCATTGGCCATATTTTTTTTAAAAGCGTATGTCTCAATCTTCATTTTCAGTTCATCACTTCTCTGTTAGGAGGTACTTAGCATGGTGGGGTGTAGGGTGTTTAGGGAAGACTAGTGCCACTGGTGTGAGAGCTGCCCTTTTCAGGGCTCATCTTTGGTGTCTGCCTGATTCACTTAACTCACCTGTGGCTCCAAGAAGTCCTACCATGCTCAGTGACTCCACCTTGGTAAAACCATCCTGGCAGATGGGCTAACCCAGATTGAGAGTCAATGAGTTAGGGGGGCGTCTACCCAAGCATGTGAAGACCTTTCCCAGCAAACAAGGCAGATGAGAACAGTTTGTCCCAACAGCTATGAAGGTGGCTGAAGCAGGTACTGTGGAGTGCTTAGAGCTTGGTTAGACATTGAAGACACCAAGGTCATCAACTGCATCCCAAACCATTGCCAGTCTTCTTGACTTTACTCTTGCCATTGAACTTTGATGACTCTGGAAGAGAGGGGGAGGCCAATGACTTCACACAACTCTGCCTCACTTAAATCCAGTTTAGGCAAGAGTCATAAGACACCATCCATAGCATTTTACCATTTTAACCTACCTTAAAGTCCTGGGGCACCAGGCAAGGGAGAAAGCAGCAAGTGCAGATACACTGGGAGCTATAGTCTTAACCCTGCACACAGGCAGCCCAGGTCATAGGGCTGTCTTCTCACTGGACTGAAGCAGCAGTAGAATTCAGTAGTTTCCAGAGTATCTGAGTAGCCTTTTTTAAGGACTGCACTGTTCACCTCCAGGCATGAGGAAGGGGTTAGAAAAGGTGCTCTTGGGGTGGCTAGGTGGTGCAGTGAATAGAGCACTGGCCCTGGAGTCAAGAGGACCTGAATTCAAATCCAGCCTCAGATACTTAACACTTACTAGTCGTGTGACTTTTGGCAAGTAACCCTAATTGCCCTGCCTTCCCCCATCCAAAAAGCAAAAAAAAGAAAAAGAAAAAAAGGTGCCCTTAAAATTGCCTGCTTCACCTAAACTAACCCTGGCCCACTTACTGTGACAGGTAGGGATCCCACCCTGCAGTAGAAACACACAAAAAAGTACAAAAACTTTTTTGTGAAGATGATTCCACTCACCATAGGCACATGGAATGTGCACACACTTATGGACAACACAAAATTCAGTAGACCTGAAAGTCAAGCAGCTGTTGTTGAAACAGAACTCATCCAAATAGCAAACCTGAGGGAAACAAGGCTAGTGAGTGAAGGCCTGCTTACCAAACTTGGAGTTGGATCCACATTTTTCTGGAGTGTCCACAGTGATGGGGAGTACTGTGAAGCTGATCTAGATCTTGAAATCAAAATTAATCTAGTCAACAAGCTTGTGTGCCTCCCAAAAGGAATGAATGATGGGCTTATGACAATGTGATTGCCCCTGGTAGGAAAGGACCACGCCACCATCATCAGTGCCTATGCTCCCACCCTAACAAACCTTGATGAGGTCAAAGAAAAATTTTATGAAGACCTGGAAACCTAATCATCAATGTGTCAAAAGAGGACAAGCTTGTAATTCTGGGTAAATTTAATGCAAGACATCATCAGACATGACAGGGTGTCCTTGGGAGGAATGGAGTCAGAAACACAACAGTAAAAGTCACAAAGGAAGACTTGTGTGTCTCATGACTTTCTTATCACCAACAATGTCTTCTGTTTACCTAAAAACTATAAAACTTTGTGGATGCACCTTCACAGCAAACATTAGTATTTAATATGTTATTGTAAGGAGAAGAGAGACAAGATGTGAGAGTGGGGAAGACAATGTGTGGCACAGAGTGCTGGACCAATCATAGACATCTTCTCCAAGGTCCCAAGGCAAGACAACTACCAGGAGACTTAATGTTAACAGATTAGCATGCTTCTCCCACCATGAACAGTTTGTTGCTAAGTTGGAGGGAAAGATGAGTCAACACATAGTTGGCAACAATGGAGCAGAAAAAGGCTACTCAGATACTCTGGAAACTACTGAATTCTACAGCTGCTTCAGTCCAGTGAGAAGACAACCCTATGACCTGGGCTGCCTGTGTGCAGGGTTAAGACTATAGCTCCCAGTGTATCAGCACCTGCTGCTTTCTCCCTTGCCTGGTGCCCCAGGACTTTAAGGTAGGTTAAAATGGTAAAATGCTATGGGTGGTGTCTTATGACTCTTGCCTAAACTGGATTTAAGTGAGGCAGAGTTGTGTGAATACAGTACTGTATTTACTCATCTGGGCCAGAACATTTAAAAACATCAGGATTGGTTTGATAAAAATGATGGGGAAATTCAGAAGCTGCTAAATGAAAAACAAGAACAAGAAGGATTTACTAGCAGGCTGTTTCATCTGTGTCTATGAAAGCAAGGTTTAACTCAAAAGTAAAGTGTAAGCGAAGATTAGAGAGATGCAAAATTTTTGACTCAGTAAGAATGCAGATGAAATTCAGTTTTTCACTGATGATAACTATCCAAAGTGCTTTTATGATTCCCTGAAGGCTATTTATGGGCCAAAAACCTCTGGTGCATCTCAATTGCTCAGTGCTGATGGAGCCACATTGATTAGTGATAAGGATGTGCTCCTAGAAAGATGGGCAGAACACTTCCATAGTGTTCTCAAGAGACTACCATCAACCAATGCTGAAGCTATCGAACCTTTACCTCAGGTTAGAGTGAGTCTCTTTCTAGCCAAATTTCCAACTGAAGAACAGTATTTGAATATCATTAGGCTCCTATCGCGTGGCAAAGAGCCTGATGCTGATTCTGTTCCAGCTGAGATTTCCAAGGCAGGAGGTTCACTGCTCAAACAAAAGCTGATGGAAATCTAGGTTATGGGACAAGAGCAGATTATTCCCCAGTAGTTCAAGGATGCCTCCACTTTCCATCTCTATAAAGGTAAAGGAAACAGATTGTCTTGTGAAAATCACTGCAGGGATGGGAGGGTCCTTTCTCTTAGTCATTGCTGGCAAGATTCTTGTCAGAGATCTCTTTAACAGGCTGATCTTCACCTGGAAGGTGATAATTTACTTGAGAGCCAGTTCGGCTTCAGAAATGGCAGAGTAATGGTCAATATGGTGTTTGCTGCTCAAAGACTTCAGGAGAAATGCCAGGAGCAGAACAAAGCTTTGTATACAATGTCTTTGATCTGACAAAGATCTTTGATACTGTCAGTTGTGAGGCCTTGTGGAAGATCATGGCAAAATTTGGTTGCCAGGAGTTTATCAGTTTTGTAAGCCATTTTCATTACAGCATGCTTACATGGGTTCTGGATAATGAACAATGCTTTCACACTTTCCCAGTCACCAGTGGAGTGAAGCAGGGCAATTGTGCTTGTTCCTATGCTTTTTAGCATGATGTTTCAGCAATGTTGTCAGATGCCTTCAACAAGGATGAAAAAAAAGGCATCAAGGTGAGCTACCACACTGATGGTGAATTATTTAACTTTAAAAGGTCAAGACTAAAGTGGAGGGAGAGTTGGTACGCAGCTTTTTGTTCCCAGATGCTTGTGCAGTTTCTGAGGCTGAGACACAACAGAGTATGGATTAATTCTCTGCTTCTGCTAGTTTTGACCTAACAATTAACACTAAGAAAACACAGGTTCTCCACCAGCCAGCACCAGACTTTCCATATGTGGAACCATTGGTTACAGCCAGTAGAGAAATTTTGAATGCTATGGACAAGTTCACTTACCCTGGCAGTATAATTTCCAAGGAGGTCCACATAGATGATGAAGTTAACTTACACATTACGAGAGCTAGCTCAATGTTTGAGAGGCTCCAAAGGAAAGTGTGGGAGACAAGAGGCATTAGTTTGCCTACCAAACTGGAGGACTACAGAGCTGTTGTGCTGACTTCGTCATTGTATACTTATGAACCCTGGACAGTATACTAGCACTATGCCAGGAAGCTGAATTGCTTTCCTTTGAATTGTTTTAGGAAGATTTTGAAGATCATCTGGCAAGAAAAGGTACAGGACACTGAGGTTCTTTCTCAAGTTTAATTGCCAAACATTCAAACTCTGCTGCAGAGAGCATAACTGGTGAGTTAGTGTAATGCCATGCACCAGCAGATTCCCAAAGGAATGCTACTGTGAACAGCCTTTAGAGTTCAGATTACAAAATATAGTGAACACTCTGTTTATTCCATTACAAATCAAGACAAACATTCAAAACATTATAATATTCAC
>JAQQSV010019102.1:0-11256 GCA_028646515.1 Pseudochirops corinnae | reverse complement strand
CTTTGGTATAACATTCCCATTCTCTATTTTCTTGACAAGGTCAAGTCTTCCCATCATCCACCTCAGCCCAACCGGCCCTTTTTTCCCCTAATTAAATCTCTCTTCTCCTACCTTTAGGTGTGCCTTTTGAGATTCTGGACAGAGAGGCATTTCTTGAGTTCTTTCACCTTCTCCTCCAGGGGAGAAATGAGCACAAACTTGAAATACATATTAACAGTCACTGGGCTTTAGCTGAAATGTACATACTACGTGAATGATATAAGTCAATGAAATTTCCCCTACAAACCAGAGTAGTTTATATTTTAAAGGAAATAAAGTATATTAAGAGGTGGAGATGAGGCAGTTCAATCTAGGAGTGGGGGATATTCAGCAGAAATCATGGATAAGAGAGATGGAGTGTCTTGTGTGAAACAAGGCTGATCTTGCTATCTCACAGAGTTTAAGAAGAGGAGTCATAGAGTAAGACCAGAAAATAAGTGGGGGTCAAGTTGCAAGGAGTTTTATAAGCCAAACAGAAATTTATGTTTGACCCTAAAAGGCAACACAGAGCATGGAATTTTTTAAGTAGGAATTATCATGGTTAGAACTGTAATTTAGGAAAATCACTCAGGAAAATATGTGGAGGATGGATTGGAATATGGTGAGATTCAATATATGGAAATAAATGAGAAAGTTATTACACTAATTCGGACTAATTCTGGCAAGTGGTAAAGTGCATCTTAATTAAGCTGAAATGAAAATTATCATAAAGAATGAATGTTGCCAGGTCTATATCTCAAGAAAACTCAGATTCGAAAACAGGAAAATGTAATTTCCTTTGTTCCTAAATTAATTGTAATGTTTCACATGCAGTTTTTAATGTTTTCAATTAAGTTGTATTGATATATTTGGTTTTCAGGATGACCTTCATTTCCAGCTACACTCATTCAAAGGGCCATTGCTTATAATAAGCCAAAAAAAAACGTAGAGGAAAATGCAGTTCAGCAAAAAGTCAAAACATGAATCTAATCTTATGGTACGTCCAATATTCCATTTCCTGTCATTGAAAGGAACAGAAAAAAGTTAATCCTCATATTTTCTTCTTTTAAATCACTAAAACTTCACCACTATTCTAACATATCATCAAATATTGATTTCTGGTGTTTTTCTTTCCATTTACATCGCCATGGTCATTATATGTATGCATGTGTGTGTGTGTACGTGCATATTTATGGATACAAATTTATACAAACATATATAATTTTAATTTATATAATAAAACAAACATTGTATAATAAAAAGATGATTGCATGTGAAACTACACATCTATTAAGTAAAATTTGCAATTCCTTTTAAATACATAATAAAATTTTCATGTAAATTTCTTTTTTTCTTCCCTTCCCACTCTTGCCCTAGAGATGGCTACCATAGACACATATATGTGTGTATACATTTATATGCACGTATGTATATGTGTGTATATATATACACACATACATACACATAGTAATCATGCTATACATCTATTTATCAGGTTTCTTTCTCTGAAGATAGCATCTTCCTTCATGTGTCCTTTGCAGCTAATTTTGTAATAGTCAAAATGATTTAGTTGCTCAAAGCTGTTTTAAAACAATATTTCTGTTAGTGTGTACAAACAACATTCTTTTGCTTCTGTTTATTTCACTCTTCATTACTTTATGCATGTCTATCCAGGTTTTTCTAAGATTGTCAAGTTCATCATTTGTTGTAGCACAGTAGTATCCCATCATGATAACATATCACGATTTGTTCAGCCATTCCCCAACTCATGGGCAGCCTTGCAATTTCTACTTCTTTGCCACCACAAATAATTTTTTTATAAATATTTTGGAATGTGTAGGTTCTTTTCCTTGTTCCTAATCATCTTTGAAAGAGTATAGACAGTTTAATAACCTTGGGCATAATTCCAGATTGCTCTCCAAAATGTTTGGGTCACTTTACAATTCCACCAACAATGAATTTGTATTTATTAATATATATTGTTTTCCTGGTTCTGCTTGTGTTTCAGTTGCAATATTGTCTGCTACTTCTCTGAATTCTTCATATTCCTTGTTTCATATGGCATAGCTAAATTCCATTATATCCAAATACAACGATTTCATTAAATCACATATTTATTACTTGAAAGGAACCTTATTGGCCATCTGGTTCAACATATAAACTAAAATAATAATCTCTATAACATCAAGTGGTCATCTGGACTCTGCTTAAAGACCTCCAAGAAGAAGAAATCCACCACCTGTCTAGGAAGCACCTTTGCATTTTGCAATGAAGGGCAAAAAATACTGATATTAAATCTAACTTGGTTTCTTTGCAACTTAAAATCATTATTTCTAACACCTGGTGTCCAAAACACACGCTTATTCCATCCTCCACAGTTAGCCATTCAAAAATTTGACAAACAGCTGTTATCCCAACACCTTTCCCCACACAGAGACACACACTAAGTCTTCTCTTCTCCAGGTTAAATATAGCTTTAGCTCTTTCAATCAATCCTCATTTCATAAGCTCAAGCCCTGTGATGGCAACTTTCCAGCTTAACACAATTTGTAAACCATAATACCCACAACTCAACACTTTTCTTCAGATGAGATCTGATAAGCTTAGAACAAAGTGAAATCATCACGTCCCTGTTTCTGGAACCCTGGACCCTATTAAGGCAGCCCAATGTCACATGTATTCATCCATTAACCAATCAATACCCATTTTTGTTTCTACTTCTTTGCTGCCACAAAAAGTGTCATTTTCACTATTTTTTGGTAGATGGGATATTTTTTGTTATCTTTCACCTACTTGGTAAACACACCTTCTAGTAAGACCTCAGGGCCTCAAGGTATGAGTGTGGAAGTGCCTGTCTTAACATCTCTTCAGATTATGTTCCAGGATGGCTGGATAGTCTTCCAGTACATGTAGAACACAAGCTACTTCAGCTGTGAAAACAGTCAGACTCCCACTAATGCAGAGCATTTGACAAGCACCATCTTTCCAAAGAGCCACTCCTTTTAGAGCCATCAAAAAAGAGAAAAAAAACCCCACAGATTTTTGAAGAGGGCATAGTTGGGGAATGGCTTTTTCCCCCCTATTTAAAAAAAGTTATGCAGCATAAAAAGGGAGGAGGAGCCATAGTGGTTTAAATTTGAGTTACACTGGACATGTAGAGAAAGAGCAGAGAACGCCTGAGCCAAAGACAACAAACATCCTGTTACTCTGAATTCCAAATCTTCAGGTTGAGAGAGACCCATTAATTCAAGGATGTCAAGGCCACTGGTGAAATTGTGCACCAAAGGAATTCAGCCTTGGAAGGTGACTGTGGCGTGACCAGCTCCCATCGGGTTGTGTCTGTGGGAATCTTTGTGTATGCTCCTTAAGCCTTTTACAACTCTGAGGCAGGGTGGAAGGAGAAAGACTGCCATGATCTCATGTATACATCCACTCTTACAGAAGCCCAGGAAAGACGGCTGCAAGGAGAAATGGGAGTAACAGTTTCCTGAAAATAGCTAAGCCAACACACTATTAAATATACCATCGAACATTGTTCTTGTTTTCTTTTTTCTTTTTTTTTTCTTTTCCCTTTTGCAGCTACCACATGTGATGGAAGAAGGCCAAGTTAAACACTCTCACCCAAGCATACTCCAAGACAGATGACTAGGCCTCAGGCTTGGCCAATACAATGCACTTCTATTCTCTATTTATTTTTGTAGTTCAAAGACCTGGCAGTAACCCGTTTGATGCTTGCCATAAGGACCAGTACACCCTTGATTACTGCCTGTGAGATTTTCAGGTCCACATGCCAGGTCCTAAGATAGACCAACTAGGAAGAGTGTGGGGGAATCCTTTCAAAGGGAGAGAAACTCCTGGATTCAGCTCAAGCTTTGAAATCTCAGATAATTGTCAACTGAAGGACCGTTGGCTAATCATGTGAAAAAATCACATAAAAGTCCTTTTTCTGTTTACTCGAGGTCATCTAGGAACCTGGTGATAAGATACCATGCAAAATCCCCTCTATGCTCAGACTTGGCACATTCCTCCAGAAGTAGAGTCTTGAGAATATCTTATAAGTAGAATTATTTATAATGCTGTCACACCATGGTTCCAGTCTTCCTTCTGTCAACCAATATATTGGCTTGGGAAAGAATGAGAAGGGGTGGGGGGATGATGGTGAGTTGCTTCATGTAATTGGTCTCCTATGCACTCAGATGATGGAACTGCAAAGATTCAATAATATACCTTGCCAACATTAGCCATTAACTACAAAAAAAGAAAATAATTTCATTAGGAAACAATTTGCCTTTCAATTGAGAATGCATGTAATGATGCTTGTACAAACCATCTGAAGTCCAAATATTGTATGTAGTTAAGAGGACATTGAAATTGGACAGAGAGTAATAAATTGCACATCTTCTATACTTGTTTATATACAATTAATTCTATTTTAATGTTAAAGAAATTATTGTCTTGATTATGTATAATTAAAATATTGGCAATGTTCCTTTAAAATTGGAAGAAAAGTGATATAAGCAGAGATAGTAACTGGACATGACAGGTTGTAAGCTCCTCCTCACTGGAAGTTAAGACTTCTTGTTGAGTATGTTGGAGGTGTAGTTCATTTTGGTTTGTCAGTATGGCTAGAGAACTGCTAAAAATCCCTACCGATTTTGAGGTTCTGTGATTATGTGAGTTCCGTTATGATTTTTTGATTAAATATAATAATGTTAGACTTATGTGTATGTGCATGTGTGATGTTAAAGGTGTTTTAATAGACATTTCTAAGTAATAGTTTCAGTCTGCAGGATGATAATTTCTAAAAGAGGCAACAAAGAAAAATGTACCTTTCAAGAATCAATATGCAATTAGAGGTCTTAAAAGACTATGGGAAGTAGATATAGTCTTCATCCTTCAAAGACTTTCAGAGCATTTGGTGCTATTAAATGAGATAAGATTTGAAACATACTTAAAGCAGTCCTTGGCACATACTTGGCACTTACCTTTCCCCCTCCCACCTTATTAATCATGACCATCTTTTCTTCCTGGATATGTACATACATACATATGTACATACATACATACATCTCTCTCTCTCTCTCCCTCTCCCTCTCTTTCTCTCTCTGTCTTTTTCTTTCTCTCTCTCTGTCTCTCTGTCTCTGTCTCTCTCTCTCTTCTCCTCCCTTTGTTCTCATTCTGCCTGTCTGAACACTCCTCAATGTCTTTTCGAAATCATCCTCTGCGTAATGCTGCCTAGTTGTGTGTGTGACACAGGGTTCTCTCCTTAGTGCTGTTCTTTCTCCTTCTACCCTATCTTCGGTAACTTCATCAGTTAAAACCAAAGGATTTAATTGTTATCTCTAAGCAGATGGCTCATAGGACCATATATTCAAACACTGTTGTTGCTGTTGTTTTCTCAAGAGTGTGAATTTTCCATCAACAACTGCATTAGAGGGGCAGCTAGGTGGTGCAGTGACTAGAGCACCAATCCTGAGGTCAGGAGGACCTGGGTTCAAATCTGATCTCAGTCACTTGACACTTAACTAGCTGTGTGACCTTGGACAAGTCACTTAACTTCAATTGCCATTATCTTCCCCTTTCAAAAAAAACTGCATTAGACACATGCCATTGGCATCTCTAACTCAATGTTTTCAAGGTATTTGCTCTTCTCCAAACCCAACCCCTCCCGACATTTTTTTTCTTAAATTGAGGTCAATTCCATGCTTCTAGTCACTCATATTCATAACCTCAGAGTCCCCTGTGGCTCCTCACTGTCCATAAGCCCATATTCAATCAGTTGGCAAGTCTTATTCAATTCCACTTCTATAAGGTTTCACATCTCAATCTTTTCCACGCTTTCTTAGAATCTTTAGTTTATTTCAGAGCTTAGATCAAGACCATTCTCTTTCATGAAATATTTCAATGTTCTCCAATCTACTAATGCTTTTCTCTGAGGAATTAGATTTATTTATTCTTCACATATTTTGCATTATTTAAATATGCACATCATGTCTCCTTATTACCCCAAATGGAATATAAACTACTTCAAGAGATTTTTTTTTTTTTTGTATTTAGGTCTTTGTGTCACTGGAGTCTAGAATATAACAAAACACATAGTAAAAGCTTAATAAATATTTGTTGTTTGAGAGATAGACAAGGTACTACTAATAGATACAATTCAATGCAGTGGAGTCCAGGTTGCTCAGGACCTTAAATGCTGATCAGTGTACTCTTTGTTGAATGTTGATGGATCTATTTGTGTGGGAATCGGGGCAGGGTATAGAGTCAGATCTGTGTTTTAGGAGCATCAATTTGGCAGTTGTACAGAATATGGATTAGGGAGAAGATGACTGGCAGGAAAGAAACTTATTAGGAGGCTTCTACCATAGTCTAGGGGTAGAGATGATGATTAATTTATCTCTTTAAGGTAAGCAATACACCTGAAATACATCATCTCATCTGAGACCTTTTCCAAAGATGTTTGAAGAGGTTGCCCTACTTCCATTTGAGAACAGGAAGGGGACAATGTGGGTATTTTGGCAGGCGCTGCTGACAGAAAGAAAACATTGGTGTATCAGCTCTAAGTAAAAACAAAGAGTGGAGTGTTCTATTCAACTCATTAATTTCACTCTTTTTTAGACCTTGTCATGGTAAGAGATTGGGGAATGTGATTCATGCATCTCTCAATTCAGTAGCCATTGGAACAGGATTTAATCACAGATGATGATGTTTTAATGTGGTAACAAAGTGTTGAACTAACTGTAAAAATGGCACCATATCTTTATAAGATATGAACAAATCCCTTGATTGAATCTGAATGGCATGACATGACTGCCTGAACAAATAAAGTTAACCACGCCCCTTTATACTTTAGACAGCTAAGCCCTAGAGCATTTGGGTGAGTCCAGGCTCAGAAGCAATTTGTGGAGGATATGTGTGTGTGTGTGTGTGTGTGTGTATGTGTGTGTGAGCAAGTGTGAGAGAGACAGAGAGAGACAGAGACAGAGAAAGGGGGAGAGAGACAGACAGAGAGAGGGAGAGAGGGATTTCTCCCAATTGGTCTTGTAGTGTAGGAAACACTTCATTCATCAGTTCAAGAGAGAGTTCACAGTTGAGCAAGTAAAGAAGCACTCCAGAGAGAAAAGAGAGATAACAGGGAAGTCAAGGCAGAAAGCAGCTTTAAGGAACAGCATGCTTTGCAGCAGATAAGAAGATTAGGTTTGAATTCAAGAGGGAGATCACCTTGGCAATTGAGTCAAGCTGTGAAGAGGAGGATCCTATTGGGACCCAGCTGAAGAACCCAACTAGCAGAAATGTTGCACCCAAGGTGAGCTACACGTGTGCTCTAAGGAGAAGGTAGCCATTCCCTGCCTTCCTAGGAGTTGTCAGCTTCCTTTGCCATATGTACATGTGCCTCCTTATGTTAAATTCTGAATTTGAGCTCACACTTCCTATAAGTGCTACATGTATTTGAGGGAGAGTATGTGCCAGGCTTCTGGGGAAATGTTTTGTAGCTAATGTTTTAATTATTTGATCTTAATAAATGATTTTGTTAAGAAATAATTGTATCTTGGGGCAGCTAGGCGGCTCAGTGAATAGAGCACTGGCTCTGGAGTCTGGAGGACCTGAGTTCAAATCCAGCCTCAGACCTTGGGCAAGTCATTTAACCCCAATTGCCCTGCCTTCCCTCCTTCAAAAAGCAAAAAAAAAAAAAAAAAAAAAAAAAAAGGAAATAATTATATCTCCTGCTACTTGTTAATGGGAAGCCAATTGGTAAGGACTTGACATTTTCATATTAGGAACGCAGTTCTATAATGTCACCCTTCTGGGGACCCAGCCCCAGAGGATGTATAAATACTCAGGTGAAGGGGTATATTACATTTAAGGGGGTGGGGAATTAGGACTTTTGTTTGTTTTATGTCAAATGGAAATAATATTAACTTGGAGTCAGAAGATATGGCTTTGATTCTTAGTCTGGTATATGCTGGCGTGTATATACATAGGGATCGTTCACTGAGGACTGTTACCGCTGGGATGAGAGCATGCTAAGCCCTTTTCAGGGCTGCTTAACATCTTTGGTGTCTACCTGACACTTACCTCTTGCCTAAAGCTCCAGGAAGCTTTAACATGCAGGGTGACCACACCCAAGTAAACCATTTCAGCAGATGGGTCAAACCAGCTTGAGTGTAACCAACAGGTTTAAAATCTATGAATTAAGGAGGTATCTACCCAAGTATGTGAAGACTTCCCTCAGAAGAATAGTCAGATAAGAAAAATGTGTCTCAATGGCCACAAAGGTGGCTGAAGTGGGCCCTGTGGAACACTTAGAGCTTGGTCAGACATTGTAGATACCAAGGTTATCTACTGAATCCTGGGCCATCACCAGTCATCCTAAATTTTTTCCTGCCACTGGACTTGGGTGAGTCTGAAAGAGAGAGTGAGGTTGTCGACTTTGAGCACTCTGCTTCACTTAATTCTAATTCATGAACCAAGACATCACCCCCGTGATGTCAATTGTCCTCTTCAAAAAGGAATGACAACCAACAATATAATTTGGATAAGTCCTTTCTCTCTGAGCCTTCCTTTTTTCATCTACAAAATAGGGCCCAGCAATAAATATGTGTGTGTGTGTATACTCACAAATACATACATATAATTTATTTTATATAATGCATTACATATGTGTGTGTATATACTCACAAATACATACATATAATTTATTTTATATAATGCATTACATATATGTGTGTGTGTATATATATATATATATATATATATATATATATGTATATATATATTATTTTAATTTATGCCCAGGCCTCCTGAGAGATGTTCCATTAGTTACCCTAGTTGGAAAAGTAGGAGTCTTCCTTGACTTGGTGATTTCAATAACCTCCCCATTCATGATTTTTGCAATTCTGCTTTCCCAACTCTCCCATCTGTAGCCTGCTCTGTCCTTGTATGTCCACCAACATAATTCAGCCCTTATTGCCTCACCCTTAGAATATTCCAATAGCTTTCTGATTATTCCCTAGACTTATCTATGCCCTACCCTCTCCAATCTGTCATCCACACAGCTAAATATTAATTTATTTATATTGCACTAATTGTATATATTTATATTAAAAACTATTAATTCATGACCATACTATATTTTGGCTCCAGAAGCCTTAGTGTCTGTCTATTGCTTCTAGAATATTTTACAAACTCCTCTGTTTGGCCCTTAGAGTGCTTCACCATCTGGCTCTCATCTTTCTTTCCAGCTTGATCACACATTACTCCCCCTCATACATTCAACATTCCAGGCAAAAAACTGGCCTATTTGCTGTTCTCTGTGTGCTCCATTCCTTCCCCTGTCTTGATGTCTTTGAACAGGCTTTCCCTCTTGTCTGGAATGGACTCTTGCCTTTCCTCCATCTCTTGGGACTCAGCTGCATTCAAAGCTCAGCACATTGGCCGAAGTCTTATTCTGATTCTCCCTTTTCTTGGTGCTTCTCAAATCCTTTCTATTTATTTTGAACAGCTAGCACACCCTTCTCTTTGCACACATTGTCCTCAATACTTCATATTTATTTTGAATATAATTTGCATTTACCTGTATGTGTATATATTGTCCCCCTCATAGGGCGTGAGTTCCTTTAGAACAGGGGTTGTTTGTGTGTTGGCTTTGTAAACCCCCCACCCAGCAGAATAATTGGCTGTCCTACTTGGTGTATCATAACCCAGCAGAGTATTTCAATATTTAGTGAACTGAACAGAACTGAATTTAGTTTGCCTTCCAGTGGATCACTTGACACTTCACAATACTGAGAACACCCTCATACTTAATGCTATTCATAAATATAAACATCTAAATTCTACATATGTGGAAAAACTGGGTAATGATTAGATTACATCATGTCTAAAAGCAAGACAAATACACACATGGAAGCATATGTACATATATATGTATAGTCACATCCAATTCTTTGTGACCTCTTTGGGGTGATTTTTTTTTTTTGCAAAGATATTGGAGTGGTTTGGCTATTTCCCTCTCTAGCTAATTTTACAGATAAGGAAACTTAGGCAAACAGGACAGAGTGATTTGCCCAGGGTTGAACAATTAGTAACTATCTGAAGTCTGATTTTAATTCATAAAGATGAGTCTTCATGATTCTAATCCCAATGCTCTATCCACTGGATCACTGATGTGTGTGTGTGTCTCTGTCTGTACACAATGGAAAGCTTCAAGCAAAGGTGTGAAGGCCGTTTGATTGGCAGCAATGCTATAGAAGAGATTTTTGTTCAAAATCAGTTTTTTTTAAATGGGTTTTTTTGAATCCCTACCTATCAATGAGATTTCATGATTCTTTTGACTCCCCAGTGGACCTGCTCTCTCTGCTAGTGCAGATCACACCTCCTCTGCTTCTGGACTTCTTGTCCCTCTTCTGATTTTTCTCAAGAAGCTCTCCCTAGAGCATGAAAGGCTCTTCGACAAAATATATCCCTCTCCATGGTCTGTACCATGGAAAACTGACATTTCCACTATTACATATACATTCCTTTAAAATGAAGAAGTGTCTTAAAATCTCCCTTTTAAAAGAAAATATGCTACCGGGAAAATGAGGAGCTCAAGCTTTTAGTACCTTATAGCAAATTAATTTAATTAGTAAGGTTATGAGGAAGTGAGATGAAGGTCATTACGTTTTTGGTGGGGGTGATGTCGATCAAGAAAAGATCAACTCCCTTGAGTTTCACTCCCTTGAATCCAATGATTATCTACCTTATCTTTGAATTCTTGTTGTCAAGAGAAATTGTGCCTACACAGTACATCCTGATTATATCCATTCCCTGCCCTTTTTCTTCCTCTGTAGTCCCTGACTCTCCCTTCTCCAATTTTGTGTCTTCCATTGAAGGAAGGAAATGAGTCAAAACACTGACTGTTTAATCTACTTCTGTTACACTCCTTTAAGCCCAGAAACAGACTCCAACGTCAATCACCTCACTCTCTTTGACTCTTGTCCTTGTCCCCCCATAAATCTGCCATCAAATTTCTACCCAACATCTTTGGACCTGCCTCTAGATTTCATGACAAAGTGAATAGAAGTAAGCACACAGGCTCTGTATCAGCAAGCACCCTAGCATACCCAGGATGGCTGCTAGCACAGGTTCTTAGATCTGCTTTCCTAAAGGAAAGCAACTCAAAATGGGGTAACGGTCTTACTTTAATCAATCAAACACATATCATTTACCTAGCTCAGGGGAAAAAGTCAGCAC
>JAQQSV010019101.1:0-11256 GCA_028646515.1 Pseudochirops corinnae | reverse complement strand
GTAGCTTGTAATATTTTCTCCTTGATCTGGGAACTCTGGAACCTGGCTATAACATTCCTAGGAGTTTTCTTTTGGGGATCTTTTTCAAGAGGTGATTAGTGAATTCTTTCAAGTTCTACTTTGTCCTCTGGTTCTAAAATATCAGGGCAATTTTCCTTGAGAATTTCTTGAAGGATGATTTCTAGGTTCTTTTTCTGATCATGGCTTTCAGGTAGTCCAATCATTTTTAAATTGTCTCTCCTGAATCTGTTTTCTAGGTCAGTGGTTTTTTCAAGGAGATATTTCACATTGCCTTCTATTTTTTCATTTGTTTGGATCTCTTTAATAGTATCTTGATTTCTCATAAAATCATTTGCTTCCGTTTGCTCCACTCCAATTCTGAAGGAATTATTTTCTTCAGTGAGCTTTTGAGATTCTTTGTCCATCTGGCAAATTTGACTTTTCAAGGCATTCTTCTCCTCATTGGCTTTTTGGGCCTCTTTTGCCATTTGAGTTAATCTATTTTTTAAGGTGTTATTTTCTTCAGTCAGGTTGTCAACTCTCTTTTCATGATTTTCTTGCATCATTCTCATTTCTCTTCCCAATTTTTCCTTCACTTCTCTCATTTGGTTTTCAAAATCCTTCTTAAGCTCCTCTATGGTTTGTAATAAGTTTCATTTTTCTTGGAAGCTATTGTTGTGGGAGTTCTGACTGTGTTGTTTTCCTCCCATTCCATGTTTTGATCCTTTTTTGTCCCCAAAAAAGGAATCTAAAGTTGGATTGCTGAGCTTGCTTTTCTTCCTTCGCCTGCTCATGTTGCCAGTCAATTAACTTGATTTTTGAGGCACAGTAGAACTCTGCTTCCCAGGGGGAGAGCTTTGTCCCAAATCACTGGGGTTTTCACAGCTGCTGGAACTATTAGGAGGCTACCATCTCTACAGCCCCCATCAGCTTTGGCTCACTGGTCACAAACCTCAGGACCACCACCCCAGACCACAATCCCGATCCAGGCAGGTTAATGGAAGAGCACTTAGCTTCTGAATGGTCGCTTGGCCTCCCTGCAATCTGTAACCCACTAGCTCTGAAGCAGCCACATCGAGGTGGCTGCAGGGCCATTGCTGCTTCTTGTACTGGGGGCAATTGGCCAGACCCACTCCTTTCCCCCCAATTTAGCTGAGTTCCACTGGCCTTTCACTTTGTCCTTGTTTCTTATGGGTTGATAATTCTGGGAACTGCCACAGCTGCCAGTGATCCCTTCTCCTGAAAGCACTAGCCATGGCTTGTCCTGACCACCCTGGGGCTAAGCCCTGGTTTCAGGCCCAGCTGGTTTTGGCTCCCAGCGCTCTGTGATGAGCCCTTCCAGTCTGCCTGCCAGGCTGCCTTAGGTGGGAGATGTGTTTTTCTGTAATTTTGTGAGTTCTGGAGCTATAAAATTTGTTTAGAGTCATATTTTATAAGTATTTGAGGTGGCTATGGTAGGAGCTGTAGAGTTCTCCTACTTCTACATTGCCTTCTTGGCTCTACCTCCAAAATCCTCTTTCTTTGGGGCCTGTATTAGTAAGCACCCTAGCACATTCAGGATGGCAGGCTAGCACAGGTTCCTTTGATCTGCTTTATAAAGGAAAGACAGCTTTAAGGGGGTTAACAATCCTACTTTAATTACAGAGAAAGAAGTGAGTATAGAAAATACAGACAGAGAAATTAGCACAAAGACCAACAGGGCTTCAGCTGTCTGAACATAGCAATATTGCTATACACTTTACATGCATCACTGCATTAAGGGAGCACAGACATCTAAGCAGTCAGCAGGCTCTGAACACATGGCTACTCAGAATCTTGACCAGGAAATCAAAAGATCCTTCTCATGAGTAAACCCCCAAAGCAAAATACCAACTCAGAGTATATATACACTTCTCAGAGCTAGAAGTCATCAAAACCCTCATGACTTAGTGCCTAATTAGGTTAGTACCAAAATGTGTGAAAGCCTTCCTACAACCAAGCCTCCCCTCAGCAGTCTTATCTTTAAGCAAGTTCCTCCCCCAATGGGCTCTATGTGATTTATGAAGTATCACAGCTGGGCACATGGACCTGTTAGTAGGTGGGGAAGATCTTCCTATTTTATTAACATTACAGGGTCTGACTCCAATGGCACCTCCTCTGTGAAGCCTTCATACCTCTTCTCTATGAGGGAAAAGTATACTAAGATGAGCAGCTCCATTTTATTTTAGCTTCTATTTTGTGACTAAGCAGTTTTAGGCAATTTTTTGTAGTAAGATAAGCAAGTGATTTGTATATTTTTGCAATTAGCAAATTTGATAAATAACTACTATTAATAAGTATTATTCAAATTTAGTAAATAACTACTAATGATAGGTGTACCCCAGATTTGATAAACTACTAATAACCATATATTTATCCAAAATTTAAGTAACTGATAAATGTTAATGACATTAGATTTTATTGACAGTAGAACTTAAACATACTTGTTTAGTCAGAATCATAAACAACGACAAAACTTCCAGAGGCTCCAGCCATCAGTCTATTTCTAGTTGCAACTAGCACAAATTTCTGCATTCCCACACTCAGACATGTGTAAGTATCCTGACTATTATTAGGAGCAGTGTGGACTGATGGAGGCTTCAGAGGAAGACATACATCCTTGGCTAGGCAAAGGGGAAACCTTGACATGAAAACCAGTAGGAGACACACTTATTGGGATTTTTAGGTATCAGATTAGTAATGTGTTCCTGGAAGATTTGATATTTGTGCTATAGAATAGTCAATAAACTTTGATCACATGAATTGATGAGGGTCTTATTAGTACACCATCAACCCCACTTAGTATATACAATGATCAATCAATTTTATGCATGCGCTGTATGTTACATCTTCACAAATCAAAATGATCATGTTGTCCTTTAATTTTCCTAGGGCACTTTACATAGAAATTTTCTATCACTCTATAAAATAACAATTTTAATAGGTCACACTGACATGACACTTAAGGTTTTCAAAGCCCTTTACATATCTTATCATATTGGTATTCACAACAATCCTGTGGGGTAGATACTACTATTATACTTATTTTACAGATGAAGAAATTGAGTCTGAGTGACTTGGCCAGGGTCTCAGAGCTAGTAAGTATCTGAGGCAGGATTGAACAATTTTTCTTCATCGCAAGTCCAAACTCTATTCCCTGTGTTACTAAGCTGCCTCTAGTCTACTGTGTATCATACTTACATATACACATATCATGTCAACATCTTCCCCACCTCTCATCAAAATATAACTTCTTTGCTTCTACACTAGTGTACATTTAAATACTTTGAACAGAGTACTTAAGTATTTTTTTGAATCATCATTTATTGTATTTTATTCATTTCTTTTAGTTATTACCTTCCTTCTACTCTCTTCCCTTTGCTTATTTCCCATAAGAAAAGGTGAAATGTAAAAAGAAAAAAAACCCACTAAATAATTTGTAAGTAATTAAACAATTGATCTTGTCTAGTTACTAGTATTTAATGTGTTTTGACACAAAATTGACACTGCTGATTACATTAAGTTAGCTTCCTCTTCACCTGCACAATTCTTTGCTATATTCTGATGAGATGTGATTAAAAATGTTTTTGCTGCCCAGCGGGAAGATCTATTTATCACTAAGGGACATGAACATCTTAAGGTATCATGTGCTAGACTTGTAAATTACCATGGTTAGCCAGGATAAAAAAACAAAACAAAAAACCCCCAAATTAAAAAAAAACACATAAAAAAACCAAACCTAGACAAGAAACAGTAATCAAAGTTGAGATGAGGGGAGAACACTCTATAGCTTCATTAAATAGACAGTGAAAGAAAAATCACCAACCAGAGCTAGAAGGATAAAAAATAATAATGAATAGGAAACTGTGAGAAATACCTCCAAGGTAAGATAAGGATTTGTCATATTGTCTATAATTAGTATACAAAGAGGAAAATGATTTTTCTTTCCCCTTAAAATCAATGAAGAAGATAGGGGAATACTTGCATTGACTTCTACTTTTTTCTTTTTTCTTTCCTGAGTGAAAGAAGAGGTAAAAATTCTATCAAAACTATGAGTTTGATGCAGGAGGACAATGATGACTTGGTTTATGTTCCTGTGAATTTTCTTCATACCTAGAATACTTTTGAACATCAAAAACCATTTATATTTTTCTTTCCCTCCCTCTCTTCCTCCCTCCCTCCTTTTCTTTATTTTTTTCCTTCCTTCTCCCTTCCCTCTCTCTCATTTTTTCTCTCCCTCCCTCCTCCCTCCTTCCTTTCTTCCTTCCTCCCTTCCTCTCTTCCTTCCTTCCTTTTTTCCATCCTTCCTTTTTTCCCCTATAATAATATCCAGGTTGGAAAAGTAGTGACCACTCAAAAGCCCAGTCCTACTAATGATAACATGGTAGATTTGCTATGCTCTATTTCTAACCTGGCCCACTTAACCAATGCTTAAACAGCCTGGTGATCCCTCATTCACCATATTGGTGCCAGACATTATGGAAAACTCAATTACCTTTCACTGTACTATAGTTTAGAACTCCTAAACTCAGGTGATCCACCAGCTTCAACCTCTCCAGCAGCTGGGACCACTGGCAAGAGGCACCACACCCATATTTCTTTCATACATGTATTTAGCATGCAATTTATTCTTAACTTTATTTCTCCATCATGTTCTTACTAGCTGCTTTGAGCATCATCTACCCTTTTTACTCCCCCCTCCTTTCAGTCTGGACTACAATCTAAAAGGTCCCTTAAAACTCTAGATCTATGATCCTATGATTAACTATAATGGGAAAAATAAGGTAAACGAAGAAATGTTCTTTCTCTGCAGTTGGATGGACAGTGCATAAAGCTAAGCAAACGATACATATAGATCAGATCCATACTTCAGATGTATGATACTTTGGACCAAGAATTGAATATCTAAAAAGCAGATAGGATTGTTTATGCAAAGTGATTCAACGATTTTTAATAAAGGCAGACTTCTCACCAAAGTGAAGGCCTATTTTTCATGCTAATATTCTTCTAGTATTCCTCCCTGTCTATGACTCACAGTATACCAATAAAGAATTAAAGCTGTGGGCCACCCAAGGGGCAATGGAGAGATGTGTGGTGGGTGTTAATAATTTGGCAAATATTGCCAGTGAAGAACTGCACCAGGGAAGTGAAGCGAAAGCTATTATAAGATATACATTTAAACAGAAAATGATGAGGGGTGCTCATGTAACAAGATTGAGAGATAATAAGCATCAGTTATTCAACAAGTATTTATTAAACATCTACTGTGTTCTAGGCACAATGCTGGGGATACAAAGAAAGGCAAAAAACTAGTCCCTCCTCTCAAGGAGGTCACAATCTAATCCAGTGGTTCTCAACCTGTAGGTTATGTTCAATTTGTAACAATGAAAATACATCCTGCATGTCAGACATTTACATTATGATTCATAACAGTAGCAAAATTACAGTTATGAAGCAGCAACAAAAAATAATTTTATGGTTGGGGTTCACCACAACATGAGGAACTGTATTAAAGGGTCGCAGCATTAGGAAGGTTGAGAACCACTGATAATCGGAGAGATAGCATGCAACCAACCAACCATGGACAAAGAAGTGATATATAGAGGATAAATTGGAGATAATCCACAGAGAGAAGATAATAGCCTTAAGGAAGAATGGGAATGTAGAAGCTGAAATTTTAGTTATGGCTTAAAGGAAGCCAGGAAGGATAGGAGATAGAGATGAGGAGACAATTCCAGGTCTGGCTGGCAGTCAACGAGAATGCCTGGAGGAGGAAAATGGAGTGTGTAGCCCTTGTGTATTTTTGGTACCTAGGTAATATCAGGAGATCTAAAGAAAGCCCTTAGAATGTTCAGTTGCTCCTTCAGGGAGAAATTATGGAAGAATGGGGATGAGAGCTATGTAGTAGAAGACATAGGTGGTTGCTATTTGCATGGCTAGGGGGAAAAATGGAGAATGGCCAAATAAAGTATCCCTCTATGATTTGCTATAATCAACAAAATGTCATTTGTAAAAACAAGCACCTGAATAGCCTAATCATCTATAGGAAGTTGCTCTTCTGTGTGGACTCCATGCAGGACATACTCCTGCATGACAGGAACATCTTTTTTATGCACTCATATATCTCTTTTTCATGGATTGAAATATATATAAAGAAGATGATTCTGGTCCTAGTATGAAGGGTGGGTTTCAGAGGGCAGAGGGTATAAAATATAATATATATCATTATATATGCAATTTATTCTAAGTGAATCTATTTAATTTGAGCACCTATGCAGCATAATCAATAGAGTGCCAGGCCTGAAGTCAGGAAGACTCATCTTCATGAGTTTGAATCTGGCCCTGAATGCACACTAGCCATGTGAACCTGGGCAAGTCACTTAGCCCTGTTTGCCTCAGTTTCTTCATTTGTAAAATGAGTTGGAGAAGGAAATAGCAGACCAATCCAGTATCTTTGCTAAGAAAACCCTAAATGGGGCCATGAAGTATCAGACACATTTAAAACAACTGAATAACTATATAATTTAGACCCAATAGTTTTATTTTAGCTTATCCAGAAAGTCTATTTCTAATGCCCAAGGAACTGACCCAGTGTTGTTCAAAATTCTGCTTTTCTGTTAGGCTGCCAGAAGTTATGCTATACATGGATAGAAATAGATTAGATAATGAAGATATTTCAGTATTGAAACTCAATGATAGGAGCTTTAAATACAGCAGCAGCCGCAGCAGCCATGACATATGACTATTTCACTTAGATTATTTGGTGCAGAGAAGCTTTTGTTTCCCTCTGAATTATGGGAAATGGCTATGTATCCAAACTAAATTAGCTAGCTGACTGTCAAAATTCCATCTTACATTGTTTTACTAGGCCTGGTCTTATCCAGCTAATTAAAGCTTGATATCACCCTAGGGAAAATGGGAAGCTGAAGAATATTTAATTTCATCCATACTGAGAAGAAAAAAAAGGGTGGTGTCAGGATCCCCAAGCCAAGAACCCTCCCCCCTCCATTTTTACTTCTCTATTTTTACTATTAGGAGACACTTTATTTTCCATAGCTAAGGCCTAGAAAAGCAGGCTGTGCCTCGACTTTGGCATAATGACAGTCCTTTGCACTCACATGGGTAATCTCAGAAGTAGCAAAATCCCAGAATTGTTTCACACTAGCCCCAGGAGGTCCCTGAGCTTGGACAAGTACCTACAGGAGTCATGTTCTGGTCATGAAACCCTGCTATGAATCAAACTCATCTCATTGTTGCCATTACCCCCTATTTCCAGGGCTACAGCTTACTCTGTAGTCACTAATATATACATCAAGACTCAGCCTCACTGCAGGGGTCTTCGTATCAGAGTAGACCCTGGCACGAGGGTCTAGTGTTCTTCCTCCAATGGAATAAAGAAAGCTTTTTTCTTATAACCTCTGTGTGCTATTTTATTTTTCAGAGTTAGCAGTTGGGATAGTACCTCTGTGAGCCCTTTGGTATTTTTCAGAGTTAACAGCAGTTGTATAACCTCTGTGACTCTTGGGTCATTTATTTTCAGAGTCTGACAGTGAAAAGTTAATCATTTCAAAATGCCTATTATTCATCATAGATTATAGCATCATAAATTTAGAGATGGGAAGGACCCTAGCAGTAATCTAGTCTGACTGAGATCCAGAGCGTTTAAGTAACTTGTCTGAGATCACACAGGTAGTAAATGGATTAGTCAGGATTCCAAATAAGATGATGAGACTCTAAGTACAGCTCCCTTTCCATTGGTACCACACTACTTGGGTCTTGGAGTCTCCCTGTCTGCAAGAATCTCATATTAAAATATAAGTAACCCTGGCAGGACTCTGATGTCATCACCTAACACCTGGGTCAGTGGAAGGAGAAAGATTAACTTACCGACTTTAACAGCTCACTAAACTAGGTAGGGATCTTATAGGATCAAAGTCAGGAAGATCTTAGTTCAAATCCAGCCTCAGACACTTACTGTGTAACTCTGGAAAAGTCACATACCTGGTTGACTCAGTTTCCTCATCTGTAAAATGAGGATGATAATAGCACCTACCTCCCAGGGTTGTTGTGAAGAGCCAATGAGATAATAATTGTAAAGTGCTTGGCACAATGACTGGTCCATAGCAACTGCTGTAAACATGTGAGCTAATATTGCTATCATTGCTTTGTTATCATTACTACAGCTATTATTATTATTATTATTATTATTATTATTTGGGGAGTCAGTCAGTCAGTCAACAAACATTTAATAAGTAGTTATTATATGCCAGGCATGTGCTAAGGTCTGCAGAACAGTGGTCCTAGAAAGGAACAGAGAAGGTATGAGAAGATCATTATGTTTGTTTGTTCCTACATTTTATGTACAGAAACTTAAATTGAATAAATACTCTCTTTTTTCTTTTTTTAATGAGGTTTGTTGAAGCTAATCAGCAATTTATATATAGTCAGGTCTGTCCTAGTAAGTGTTTAACAACTGGCTACTTGACGCACTTTGAAGTTTAATCTGCATTATTACCATTTTCTCCATCACCTACTGAAATCTAGACAACTAACAAGGCACTAAATCAAACCTTGATTCCAATCCCCTTTTGAGCTGTAAATATTCACTATGCACATTTCACAATGAGGTCTGGGGAGTGAGCTCTGTGATCTGGCTCCAGCACATCTCTCAATTAGGTAAAATAAAGAAGTAGTGTACTATGGGGAAAGAATGCTCAAAGTCTCTCTTGGAAACAGAAAGTCATGTGTCTAAGACGTGGTTCTGAACCTTACTAATTGTATTCAACTGTGGACAACCTTTCTGAGCTTCACTTTTCTCATATGGAGGATGCTGATAATCTATCTACCACTTAGGTTTTTGTTCTTTTTTTTTTTTTTTTTTGGTGAGGAAAGACTTTTTAAAAATTCACAGCACTTTATAAATAAGAATTACTTGAAATATTGCAAATAATAGGTGGAAGGCTGTAAGAAAGGTCAATTAATCAGTAAACAAGCATTTATCGTGTGCTTTATCATTTACTATATGCCAGGCACTGTGCTAAGCATTGGGGTTACAAAGAAGGGCAAAAACATGGCTCCTGTTTTTTTTTTTTTACACAATAATGTTTTTGTTTTTGGGTTTTTTTTTGCATTTTTGGAGGGCAATCCGGGTTAAGTGACTTGCCCAAAGTCACACGGCTAGTTTCTGTGTCAAATGTCTGAGGCCGGATTTGAACTCAGGTCCTCCTGACTCCAGGGCCGGTGCCCTATTCATTGTGCCACCTAGCCTCCTGGCTCCTGTTCTTGAAGAGCTTACTAGTTAATGGGGGAGAAAGATGTAAATAATTAAATATACATGTAAGATAAGACAGCTAGGCGATGCAGTGGATAGATCACTGACCTGGAGTCAGGAAGATCTGAGTTAAAATGTGACCACAGACACTTGTTAGCTATGTGACCTTGGGCAAGTCACTTAATCCCTATTTGCCTTAGTTTCTCATCTGTAAAACAGAGATACACTGGAGAAGGAAATGGCAAAGATAGAAACTTAGATTGAATAAATGCTCTCTTTTTTCTTTTTTTTTTTTTAATGAGGTTTGTTGAAGCTAATCAGCAATTTATATATAGACAGATCTGTCCTAGTACGTGTTCAACAACTGGCTGCTTGACGCACTTTGAAGTTTAATCTGCATTATTATCATTTTCTCCATCACCTACTGAAATCTAGACAACTAACAAGGCACTAAATCAAGCCTTGATTCCAATCTTCTTTTGGAGGAATCATCTTAAAATAAAACAAAAGTGATATTGTGATCATTGGGAGAAGGAAAAGACCTTGCATAGAATGAATTTGTGGAAGTGAGTAAATCCACTGTTTTTCACGGACTATGGGTCCTTCATGTCGAACGGGGGTCAACTTTTTCTGTGGACTTCTTTGTTTGGTGAAACCTATGAATTCCTCAGAAAAAGGTTTTTAAATAATTGAAGGAAATCCTAAATTTCAGTTAGAGGAAGCTGAAAATAGACATATTTTTTTCCATTCCAGTTAATAGACTCTATGAAACCTATACAAGATCTCCTATAGGGGTCTGTGGGCCCCAGATTAAGAACTCTTGAGGTAGGAAAAACTTTGTATTCATTTATGTCACATTTCAAGATTTAGGTGATAACATGTAAAGTCACTGAGCAAGAGAAAGAAAGTCAAAGCTTTAAAGTCAAGTAGCAATGAGATTGGTCAGTGGTTGCACCCAGACTAGGTGATAGAAAGAAAGGAGGAAGAAGGGGAGAAGAAAAAGGAGGAGTGGTAGAGGGAGGAGGAGAAGAAAAAGAAAGAAGAAAAAGAAGAAAGATCTAGAACATAATACAAATGGAAGAGGGATTCTCTATGAATAATATGGTCCTCTGACTGCTCTTGCTTATTGCCCGCTGGTCACAAACCTTCTAAATGACATCAAAATGACTAATGGAAAAAATTTAGCTTATTAAAATAGGAAAAAAACAAACAAGTGAATGGATTGTCGCTATTGTCCAGAGACCATGCTATACACTTGGATGGATAACACTGAAATAAAGAATAATGAAAGATTTAATAATAATAATAATAAAAACATTTATCAAGTACCTACAATGAACCAGACAGTTGGTTGAACTCTGGGGATATGAATACAAAAGTAAGATAATCTCAGCCTTTAAAGAGCTTACATTTATAGTCTTGGCAAAGGAACAGAGTTTTAGTTTGTCTGAGAGACAAAGGGATGTTGAGTATGTTGAGATAGTCTATGGACACATCATTTTCCAGAAGCAACAATAGTATGGATCTGACTATTCTGGCCAAAGCAAGAGGTAGAAGGAGATTGGGGAATGCATGCCTTTGGTCAGTTGATGGAAAAAATGCATCTGTGGATGGAATGTGAACCATAGTCTGGTTTGGGGCTTACTGGGTATAAGGGGTCATTACATCCCTCTCCTAGGATTGACTTCCACTAGTTTTGAAGGCCTCCAGCATGCTGTCTGACTGAGGGTAATTGCAAGATCAGAGGTGAAAGTATCATGCATTCTGATCACCCTCCCCCAGTGGTATGTTGGAGCTAGCTCTTCTGGAAGAGTTGATTGCTCAATTTTCACCATCAGCATTATAGCTTAGAAACAATCAAAATAGCTACACATTAGCACTTAATTTATTATTTTCTTGATTATCTAGATAGGAAAGTGATGGAAGAAATATTAATAATACAGGCTGAATTTAAAAGTGTGGAGTTG
>JAQQSV010019100.1:0-11257 GCA_028646515.1 Pseudochirops corinnae | reverse complement strand
TGTGTGTGTGTGTGTGTGTATATGCACACACACACACACACACACACACACACATATATATATATACACACACACACACACATATATGTATTTGTATATATATACACACACATATATGTATATATATTCACATATATGGATATGGATATATATAACATACATATATACACACACACATATATCTATATAGGAGGGTATGTATGCATATGAATACATATGTGAGTGTGGGTATTTATGTGTATGTAGACAGAGGGCACAGGCTCAATTGAATATGAAAGGATGATAATGATATTTTAAAAGGTATAATTAAGTGGTAGGAAAGGAAAAGAATGAGAGGGTACAGGAAGAGACAGAATGGGGTTAATCATCTTATATAGAAGAGCAAAGGATTACTGTCACAATGGAGGGGAAGAACAAGAAGGCAAAACGGAACGGGTCAACCTTACTCTCACTGAATTTGGCTTAGGGAGGGAATGACATACACTCTAAATTGGGTATCTTGCCCCATGGGAGAGTAAGGGGGAAGGGGATTAGAGGGGGGATGATGGAGGGAAGGGCACATGGGGGGGCCAGGTAGTTAGAAGCACACTCTTCTGTAAAGGGACAGGGACAAAGTAGAGAATAGAACAAGTGGAGGGCAAGATAGAAAGGAAGGAAATATAGTCAGTGTTACACAATATATTCATTGCGGAGATGTGCTGCATAACTACACATGTACCACCTGTATTGAATTACCTGTCTCTTCAGTGGGTGTGGGTGACTAAGGAGGAATGGAAAGAATCTAGAATTTAAATTCTAAAATCAAATGTTAAAAAAAAAAAAAAATATATATATATATATATATATATATACACACACACACACACATTATTATTATTATTTACAGGCAACTGGAAAATAAGATATACAGGCACTCGGATAGGGAGATCCATCCTTACCCTACCAGAAAGTCAGAGGGGTGATGGGGATGATGTAGGAGAGAGCAGATTGGGGGAGGGGGTATACAGTGGGATCACTATTTTGGGGTGGTAGGTAGAGGGAAGATGGGGAGAAAATTTGTAACTCAAAATCTTGTGGAAATCAATGATATAAACCAAAAAATAAACAAAAGTTAATTTAAAAAAATTAAAAAAGAAAGAAATGAAAATCGAATAGAATTTACGTAATGTTAATATGTGGTTTTCTAAGTCAATATGCAGCCCAAAGGGTTCCTTATGTATGGATTAGTGCACCCCTCCCCCCAACCTGTTCCTCCTCTAAACGTTTTTATTTTAGATGAGACAGTTTGGTCTTCTCAGTTTCCCAGATTGATAACTGTGGAGTTATTTCTTCCATGATTCCCTCTTTATTTCCTTCATATTCAATTACTTGCCTAGTCTTTTTCCTTACCTCCATCACCTCTCTCAAATTTGTCTTCTCCCTGTTCATCATCTCTCATTTAGACCATTGTTTTTCGAAATGTTTTTATTGATGATATCTTTTTAAAAATCATCAGAATTTCTTCCCATATCTCTCCTTACCCTCCCAGAGAACCTGGTGGGATCTTGTTACTATATAACCAATAGCATTTATTAAAGAAATAAAGAAAAAGGAAGAGGAAGAAAACCAGTAACACTGACAAATACCTTGAAAAAGTATGAAAATATGTGCTATGTGTGACACTTAGGAACTTCCTTCCAGGCAGAGCAACATAAGAGGCAGAGGGTAGGTAATGATAAGGTGTGATGTTCCAGTTCCAGTGCTAATGTGATCTTGCAGAATGAAGAGATTTCTGGGGCATGATGGAGAAGGAATGCAGCTGGGTGGGAAAAGGCTTTTAAAAAAAAACTTATTGAGATAATCATCAGGTTTTCGATTTAAAAATATAGATGTAATTCTGTTGGCTACTTCCTTAATATTAAACAATATATGCATCCCTGGTATAAATACAATTTGGTTATGATGATTTCTCTTTAGTCTGACAAGATTTTATTTAAAATTTTAAAATTGGTAGTTATTAATGATATTGGTGAGCAAAGGGGTGCAATGCATAGAATGCTGGACCTGGAGTCAGGAAGTCTTATCTTCATGAGTTCAAAATTAGCCTCAGACACTTACTCAGACACTATTTGCCTCATTTTCCTAAATGTAAAATAAGTTAGAGAACGAAATGGAAAACTACTCTAGCATCTTTGCAAGAAAATCCCAAATGGGGTCACGCAGAATTGGGCACAGCTGAAAAATGACTGAACAACAACAAATAATGTTGGTCTCTCCCTCTTCTGTGTTTTATTCATGTTTCTTCTGGCCCTGGCCTTCACATCTTGGATTTCAGAACAATACTAATACCCAGGCAGAGAGATGGTACAGAGGCTTTATCCTGGACTTGCAGTTAGGAACTCCTGAATTCAAATATAGGCTCAGACTTACAAACTATGTAACTCTGGGAAAGTTACTTCTCAATTTCTTCATCTATAAAATGGGGATAATAAATAACACGTATCTCACAGGGTTGTTGTGGGGATAAAAATGAAAATAAAAATGTAAAATGCTTTGCTTAGCTTGCTACATAAATGCTAGCTATTAGCTAGTACTCCTGGCTTATCCTGGAACTTCCCTCAGAGCCTAAGGTCTCCTTATCTTGGAATAACCTGTCTCCCTCTGAAGTCTGCTCATGGAACGTCTCTCCTCTTCTCTCATTGGTGAGTTCCTCCTGGAACTTCTATTATGTGGAGAAGCCCAGGTATAATTGCTTTAATTTTCTTTTCTCTTCTGTTCCTTACTTTCTGGATGTGAAAACTACACCTCCTCTACTTCTGGCTTATCTTGGAATTTCCCTCAACATTTGGTGCCTTCTGTTCCCTAGAACAATAATCTACAATCTCTGTGGCCTGCTCCCTCTGGAACATCCCTTAACAAGGTCTGTCCCTCCTTCACCTATTAGTGATTTACTCCTGAAGCATTCATTTTGTGGAAGGGCCCACACTGGCCTGCCTTTATTCTCCTGGCCTTGTTCCTAATATTTTGGTGCTCAAAATTAAGCTGGGTGCCTTCATTCACCCTTTCCCCATGCCTCCCCCCTCCTCCCCTCTAAGTGATGGCTTCTCTGGTTACAATGTATACTCCTTGAAGGCAGGAAATGTCTTTGCTTGTTTTTGTATCCATAGCACTTAGCACAATGCCCAACACATAGTATCTAATAAATGCTGTTTCCTTTCTTCCTTCCCTCATTTATATCATACTTATATTATATACACACATAATTTTATATATGTCTCTTAAAAGGAGTCTGAAAGGGTACTTTCTCAGTTTTTGACAATAATTTGTACAGTATTGTTACTAGTTACAAATTTTATTGAATTCCACTTTGAATCCATTAGGACGACGTGTTCTTCTCTTTGGTGGTTCTTTTACAGTTATTTCTTTTTCTGAGTCTGGATTTTTAAGCTCTGTATTTGGTCTTTTTCATTGGGGTATTTTATGTTTTTGAAGATATTCCTTCCTTTCTTTTGTGTTCTCAGTCTTGATAACATGAAATTGTGCATAGTAGGTTCTGATCATTATTTTTCTTTCTTCTGGTTTTGTTGTGATTCGCTTTATTTATTTGTTTTGTGTTGGTTTGATTTTGTTTTGTTTTAAATCAGATTAGATTATTATGACAGTTTCCTAATTTTGCCTGCCTCTCCTCTTTCCAATATATCCTCCAAACAGTACATATATATATTTTATATATGTGTACATATACACACATATGTATATTTAAACACACATGCATATCCACACAGATGTATACACACACATATATATTGACTTGTACACGTTAGATGCTTGATAATGTTTATTGACTTAATCACTGTTATGTATCTGCTTAAAACAAATGAACCCCAAATTTTGCTATATTAAAAATTATTGACCATGTTTAGTCTTGAAAAGAGATGACCAAAGAGAGACATGATAGCTGTCTAACAATGTGACCGTTGGCAAATCATTTATAAGGCTTTAGGATAAAATATAAAATGTAAATTGTAGATAATCTTCAAACCTTTCCCTTCCTATCAGAGTAAGGATGTCCCTTATATCACTAAAATACTTTGGAATTTAAAAAAAGGTGGGAAAGTAGGCTTATTTCTGTTATTTGAGAGGTCAGAAATCAGAAATGGATAGCAGTGAATGGAAGGAAGATTTCAGCTCAAAACAAGGCAAAACTTTCTAAAAATTAGAGTTGACAAAAAATGGAATAGGTTTACCAAGTAGCGAGATCACAATCTCTGGAAGTGTTCAAATAGAAGCTGGCTGTCTGGGATGCTGCAGAAGGAATCCTATATTTGGAGGGAGTTTGCATTCATTGGCCAATAAATTCCCTTCTCTAAGGGAATTCATATTGTTGAGGATTTAGAACTTAAGATATCTTCCTCCTTCCATATTTTATGAGCAAAGAATCAGAAGCCAGGGGAAGTTATTACTTATATAAAGACACACAAGTAATAAGAGGCTAAGCCATAATTTTATCCCAATCCTTTCTTCTTTCTAGGCCTCATAGAACATCTACACTTTCCTTTGTTTGCTGAGGGAGCCAATCTACCCAATCAAGTACTGATTGGGTAAATGATGTACTTATTACCTGCATTCTAGAAGTTTGCTAAGTCATAGAAACTGTCTTTTCTCAAACTTGGACAGATTATATCCATTAAGTTCCTTAATTTTGTTTACTTCTGTGATGAATTTGATCAGATTTTATGACATTTGTCCTGTAAAACCCACACTGGCAATTACTTGACTTCCACTTTGTTTCCAAGTCATTAATAATTTTATTACTTATGAAACATTAAAAAATAGTCTCTGTTTGCACTGAGAGGTACAGACCATAGAAACTACTCATCACTCTAATTAGCATGGAGGTGATGTGGTCCTGACATTTGGGCATGGATTTGAATATATGACATTCATTTGCATTATTTTTGCTGGAAGCTATCTTCATTTTGAAGAGAAAATGTAGCAGAGTTCTACCAATGTGAAGTGTCTGCCTCCATGCTTCCTGTGATTAATGGTGACAATGAATATCCCTAGAGTCCATCATTAAGCTTCCTCCTGTTGGCTATGAAGGGCCACTAAAAAGCTGGCAGCTATGATTTGAATTTAGCTTGTTCCAGCTGGGCTGTCAGAAGCCAGGGTTTGTACATACACACATTTATATACACATATACATATGCATACACATGTATGATTTCATATAGAAACATAATTTAATGTTTTATATACAAAAATTTTTATATTATATATACACATATATACATGCATAATTTTATATGTGCATATGTTTAATGTTTTTCTATATAAAGTTTATATACATAATTTTTGTGTATATATATATAACAATATTTTCAATTAACAAAAATCTATTTTTTTCATTCCACTTCCTTCTTTCCCCTACATACAAAACCTTTGTAATAAATATGTATAGCAAACCAAAACAAATCTCTGAATTGTCCCTGTCCAAAAATAAATTTCTCATTTTGGACCTTGAGCCCATTACTTCTCCATCAGGTGGTGAGTAACATCATCATCTTCAGGAATTGTTATTGGTCATTACATTGATCGGAGTTTTTAAACCATTCAAAATTGTTTGCCTTTACAATGTTGCTACTATTACATAATTTGTTCTCCTGGTTATCTCCACTTTATTCTGCACCACTTAATACAAATCTTACCAGGTTTCTCTGAAACCATCCCTTTTTCATTTATTTTGACACAATATACTATTGTATTGGCATACCATGATTTGTGGTTGTTTCCCAACTGATGAGCACTTGCTTAGATAGATTCCAGTTCTCTGCTACTACAAAAAGAGCTGCTATAAATATTTTTATGCATATAGATCCTTTTCTTTTTTCTAGTTGTTGGGTCACAGGAAAAATCAGAGTAATAGAGACATGAGAAACAATGACTGGGATTCAGTGCCTTCAAAACTGGGGAAATTAGCACTAGGAATTAGACAACTTGAAAGGACTTCTTTCAGCTACAATGGAGGCTGAAGGGACCATCAAAGACAAAACTTTCTTCTTTGCCCAAAAATCAATAATGGAGCATATTGCTGATATGTTAGTATGTAAGTGATCAGTGGGCATATAACATTTAGTCTTGTTATAATATAGGAATTTTATCCTCTCTTCAAATTGTATGTGTTAAAATATTCTTTCAAAGAGGTTTGACATTCCACAACCAATTATTCATTATAGTTTCAGATATGTTGACCTTAGTTACAGAAGTGCCTTCAAAGCAAGCAGTGCACATGGAAGAGACAAGAAAAATGTAGAGCTGTAAAGGCCATTTGAGGTCATCTCATTTAACACTATCATTTTACTGATGAGGAAACTGAGGTCCAGAGCGATTAGGTTACTTGGCAAGGTCACACAACTAGTAAATGACAGCAGTGAAGTTCAAACCCAGGTTCTCCAAATTCTAATCTAGTGCCTTTAAAACAAAACAAAACAATACCATGCCAATATAGGAGGGATCTATTTGTACGATAGAATGCATTAACCCCAATTTTCTATAGCAAATTGAATGATGATGCCCAAGAGTTATGAAAAAAATGAGGTTTTCCACTTTTGATTTGGTCTTTGTGCATTTATGTTTGTATTATGTCATACTTTTGTATTTCAAGCAGTTGTGACTTCATTGATGTGGACAGTACTGCCACAAGTGCAGAGCATCACCCCTCTAGGCTTTAGTAGACTGTCTTTGTGAGTGTCCAGGGTTTAAAAATTCATCATGCCTTTTTGCCAGCCTGATGATGAGCTTCTCCAAATTCAGAGAAGCTGATCTTTAGCCAATGCACATTTGATTTACACCTCCGAGCATGGATTTGAAACCTTTCCAACCTGGAAGATCTTCCTGGAGCTTGAACTGTATTGACATAATATCCATGCTAATTTCCATGTCATGATAAGACGTTGGGTTAGGCATTGGTAGGGATGTATTAAAGTAAGATGGCATGTGTTTTACAGAATAAGATGACTTGTAAGGCCATGATTTGTTTAAGATGACCACTGAGAGACGGCACATGTCATTTTGAAAAAAAATGCATTTATTAGGAAGAAAAAATATATATCTGTAGACTGGGGAAGGGGAAAGAACAATAGCTTCTAATAATATATTATGTTTTTATAGAAATTTATTTTTAGACAACCTTCATATCATTTTGGTTAGAATCTAGGTCCCTCTTGAATTTAGGCCACTCTCTTGAATAAATTTTCTTGGAAAGGGAAAAAAGTATAAATAACACTGATAATGGAGATTATAAGTCATATCCATAGATTATAAGATTATAAGTCATATAAGTCATATCCATAAGTCATATATTTAGTTGTAACCGATAGTCAGTAAAATACAGCATATTACCTAGTTTGATCCTTGTAGAAATCTGGTAAGGCAAGTAGTACAAAAAGAGCATAGCATAGTCACGGTGTTGTACTTGGACTCAAAAAACAGGCTCAGATCCCAGCTCTGCTACTGTCCATCTACATATGAACTCTGTGTGGCTAGTCATCTCCTTTCTCTAGGTCTGAATTTCTTCATCTATAAGATCAGGGAATTTGAACAGACAACTTCTAAGATCCTTTCCTGCTTGAAATCTGGGATCTTAGCTAAGTATTAACATTTCCATTTCACAGATGAGGAAACTGAGGCTGATAGCTGGTATGTAGATAAATTGCAATTTGATCCCAGGTCTTTTCCCTTCGAATCCAGTATTCCTTTGATATTATTATCCTAACTTCACTCTAAGTTATAACTCCTTAACAACTTATTCCCTATAGAGGAATTCATGGGCTTGTAATTTACTTTAAGCTATTTACAAATAAAGTATTTTGAGAATAAAATTCTATTATTATTAATAATAGTTATAACCAATTTCCTTTATATGATTATTTAGATATTATTTATGGTATTAGGGTTATTTACATATCTTATATTTCTGTAATCAAATGAAATCAACAAATATTTAGGAAGCAGTATCGTGATGAGCACACAGATAGCATATGCTTCATTGAGCATAAGTGAAAATGTGGCATGCTGGAATAAACATGGGGATTTGGAATCAGGAGATGTGGTTTGAATCTGGGCTTTGCTGCTTACAGTCTGTTTGACCTTGGTTGTCACCTAACATTTTTAGGGCTCAATTTTACAATGTGTTATATTAAGTGATTTAGGGCTTATTTCAGCCCTAACCCTAACTCCAATTCTCTGATCTTCAATAATTTATATTCAAAGAAGAAAGACTGACTGTTTTATTTCTCCTTTAAAAAACATTAGAAAACACACAATAAGATATATTGACATGGAAACTGGACAAAGTATTTTTATGCTAAGGTGACAGTTACTATTGTCATAATCATAGAAGGACAATATAAAGATGAGGGCATTAAGAAAGGAATGTATGGAATGACTTCTAAAAGGCAAAATGACTGATTTATGAAAAAGGTTTAAGCAACCTAAATATTTGTATCTTAAGGAAAAGGGCACCTGGTAGCCTTACAAATACTGGACAAGTAGAGAAGAGATTACTTTAGTCAGAAAGAGAGCTAACCCTAAGATCAACATTAGATGGAAATACAATTATTAATGAATTATGTTGAATATCAATATTGAGAGTGAGAAACGATTTTTCCCCAGTTAGGAAAGTGGATGTCTTGCCAAAACATCCATTGTAGAAAAAGGGTTTAAAAGTCTTTCACAATCTGTCCCCAGCCTACCTTTCTAAGCTTCTTTCACACTGTTTCTCTTCACACTTTCTACCTGATAGACAAACTAGCCTATTTGCTATTATTCCTTGAAGCTGTACCCCATGCTTCTTTTACATAAGCCTGTAAAGACATACCTTGTTTTATTGAGCTTTGCTTTATCTCTCTTTACAGATGTGTTTTTACAAATTGAAGTTTTGTGGTCACCCTCTGTTGAGCAAGGCTATTGGTGCCATTTTTTCCAGCCCCATGTGCTCACATTGTGTCTCTGTGTCACATTTTGGTACTTTTCCTAATATTTCAAATTTTTTCATCATTACCATATACATTATGGTGATCTGTGATCAGTGATCTTTGATGTTATTATCGTAATTGTTTTGGGGCACCACAAACCACACCCACATAAGGCAGCAAACTTAACTGATAAATCAATGTTGTATGTGTTCTGACTGCTCCACCAACAATCTCTCTCTGTTTCCTCTGGCCTCCCTATTCCTTCAGACACAATATTGAAATTAGGCCAACTAAAAGCCCTACAATAGCCTCTAAGTGTTTAAGTCAAGGGAAGAGTAAATTTCTAAGGCAAACTTCATTGCTGTCTTATTCTATCTAATAAGTTGCCACAGCCACCCCAAGCTTCCGCAACCACTATTTGATTAGAAATCAGCCATCAGCATCGAGGTGAGACTCTCTACCAGCAAAAAGATCACAGCTTGCTGAAGTTTCAGATGATGGTTAGCATATTTTTTCTTAGCAATAAAGTAATTTTAAACTAAGGCATGTACGTTGTTTTTTAGAAATTATATTATTGCATACTTAATAGACTACATAATAGTATAAACATAACTTTTATAAGCACTGGGAAATAAAAAAAATTGATTCACTTTATTGTGATATTTACTTTATTATAAGGATCTGTATAGAACCCACAATATCTCCAACATCTGCCTGTTCTGTACCCCATTCCCATGTCAGTCTTAGAGAATTCCCATCTTCCTTCAAGTTTCTGTTCATGTGTCCCCTCCTTTACAGAAAATCTTTCCTGATTTTGCTAGTTGTTAGTGCTTTCCCTCCAGTAGGATGTAAGCTAGTTGAGGGTAAGTACTGGTTTTTTTTACATTTGTATTTATATTCATAATGCCTAGCACAGCACCTTGTACAAAACAGGTTATTTAATAAATACTCAATGAGTTGAATCGCTAAATAAAATGATGCACCTTAAAGATCTTTTGAAATTGATAAACATTTTGTAATTGAATGAAACTGGATTTACATATTTAAGTTAGTATGGATTTTATATTTTAGTTGTGGCAGCCTCATAATTGTTCTTACTATATCTAATCTCTCCCCTTTCCAGTCTATTTTTCAAAAAGCAACCAAAATGATATTTCTAAAGCATAGGTCTGACCTTGTCACTCCCTTGCTCAGAAGCTTCCATTGCTCCCCATTATCTTTAGGATAAAATAAAAATTCCTTTTATTTGGCCAATAAGTCCTCCTTTATTATCCGACCTAGGCCTGTCATTCTGGCCTGATTACTCCCTACTCCCCCTGAATCATTCTATGATTCCTGTGAATTGGCCTACTAGCTTTTTCTATACACAACATTCCATCTTGGTCCCTTAGATTTGTCTCTGTAATGCTTTCACTCCTCGCTCTCGCTGCTTAAAAACACCGTGACTCCTTTCAAGGTTCTATTGAGATGCTACCTCCTTTATGAGGCCTTTTCTGACCCACTCAATTGTTAACCCCAATCTTCCTCTAAAAGTGTATATTGATTTTGTGCATATTCTTCATTTTCTCATCTGTGTGTACACTGAATTCCTTTAGTAGTATGTAAGCCCTTTGAGAAGAGGGTTTTTCATTTTTGTCTTTGTATCCAGAGCTTAGCACAGATTCTGGCACATAGTAGGTGTTTTGAAATGTTTATTGATTGCTTAGTCAGTGGCAGAGGCAGTCCTGAGGACCCCGATCTCATGGCTTCTGATCCAAGGTACATAGAATGGTAGTGACTAACACAACTTTAAGATACCATTGGCCAATTGGCTTGGGGAAACCCAGGGGAAGAAACAGGTCAACAGAGTTGTCTATAGACTATTGAATTGGGGTTGTTATCCCTGAACCTTGTTCTTTGGGGGCCCTGTAATGTTTCAGTGACTGGTGGTTTGCCAGTGACAAAAAGTGACTGCTATTGAGAGAGAAGATAGCTCCTTTGATACTAACATATGAGTCTGTATATATGTGTGTATGTATATATATATGTACACACACACATATATATACATATGTATATATATGTATGTGTATATTAGATGAAATTTACATATATAATGTGTGTGTGTGTGTGTGTGTGTGTGTGTGTGTACAAGGTGTCTCAAAAGTTGTAGTGGAATTTTAACCTATTGATGCTGGATTCTAATGCATGTCTTCCTGATTCTAGGCCCAGAACTCTATCCACTGTTTCATCTAACTGCCTGCAGGGTGGGGTGAGGGGAGAAGTTCCTATGCTATCTAAGGAGGGGCAAACTGGCCCATGGG
>JAQQSV010019099.1:0-11257 GCA_028646515.1 Pseudochirops corinnae | reverse complement strand
CCCTGGAAGACTATGCTCAATTTTGCTGGGTAGGTGATTCTTGGTTTTAATCCAAGCTCCCTTGATCTCCGGAATATCATATTCCAGGCCCTTCAATCCCTTAATGTAGAAGCTGCTAGATCCTGGGTTATCTCACACTCCTCTATTTTTAATAAGTATGCATATTGACATGTATGATTTAATAGTAATATAAATAAAATATCTTAGTGATATATTATATAATAATATAATATTAATATATAATATATAATAACATAAGCATAAAGCATAATGTAATAATAATAAATTGGATGGAAAATCAGAAAACTTTGGTTCTAATCCTGACCCAAGTCTTCTACTTCTAAGTTGTGTAAATTTTTACTAGTAACTTGATCGCTTTGAGCCTCAGTTTCTTGATTTTAAAATGGGTGTGACGATGAACCCTTGGCATTATCAATCCCCCAGGATTGTTGAGGATCAAACAAGAAAAGCATATGAAAATATTTAGGACTCTACAGATGTGATTATTATTCTCATGAAATAAACAAGTCATCAGGGATTTCTTTTTTGGAAGTGATTTTTAGTGTATGTCATACTTCAAAATATCTTTAGTTCAGTCTCTTCCATCTATATCTAAAGTAACATTCAGTGATAATTGGTATTTCCTAATACTGACCCTAAGACGTGTCTCAAAGAGTTTTTTAAGTCATCGAAGGTTAGCTTGTTGGTTTTATTTTGAGTATAGTTTTTGGTGTGTTTCATTGTTCTTTATTTCTCTGAAAATTATAAGCCATGTATAGCTTAGTGCACACTCACTTCACCAGAATGTTTTATTCTCAGACCCTCATAGATAAAAAGGATCACCGGATCTTCGGTCTGCTTAAAACGAGGCAGATGTTCTAAGTTGCCCTTTACTGCCTTTTAACTACCCTCAGTTAGCTTTCAGTTACCCAAAATCATTTTTGGGTGAAGAAGCTATATTATGCCATTGAGAGAAGTACACTATTTCAAGGACTTACAATTTTGTTTGTGCCCTTTCATGGATGAATGTTACAACCCTTCTATAATGTCTTTTGAAGTTACTTTGGCCAAAAAATTCATCACCTTATGTTCAACCTGAAGATGAGCTGTTGTGAACTTAACTAGACTGGTCTTTCTATGACAGAGATACGTGTCTGTCAGTGGGCTTATATGCGAAGCCTTCTAGCTGGACACACTCCGACAGAACTTGTCCCCAGCGTGTGGAACTGTGAATCACCAGCATACCACAATGAGGCTTTGGAGGGGCATATTAATACAGCTTTTCAGACACAGTGTGAGGTTAGTAACGTAAAATTACAATTTTGTTTATTTATAGGAAGGAGTAGGCAAGTTTTAGGAATTAAGGTCACTGGGTTAAAAACTCCAATTTAGAGGTAGTAAAATCTTTAAAAATTGACAGCGAAATGTTAAGTCTGCAGCTATCATCATACTTTCTCCAATATCTGCTTGGTTTTCTTCCACAGCTATAAATTATGCTTTGTACCTCTGGGCCAAATTTCAAGAAAAGCGATCTTGGAAATACTATCCTTATCTCTTACTTTTTAAAAATATACAGAATAATTCTGTATATAGTTAAGTGCTGTGAGAAGGGAATAGTTAAAGTTAAATAATCTATCCTGATATCTGGACTTGCTCTATGCTATTCTAAATAGTTTTCTAAAGCTTTAGAGTCCTCAAATAATAGGTTTTTTTTTTTTTTTAGCACGAAGCATGAATGTTATTTTAGTTAACTAGATATTTTTTTAAAAAGTCCCCCATTTCCACTTAAACTTTATGAAACTGCGTGTACTCTTACAGAAATGATGTAAAGAAAAATTTACTTGGCAAAAGATGTTTTTGAATTGCTTTTTCAATTGCTTTTGAGTCATGTAGAGTTGGCCTTGTTAGAGGATGGGGTGCTAAGCTTGGAGTCAGAAATGCTGGGGATCATCTATGCCTTTGGCACTATCTGTGTGTTCTAGATAAGTCCCTCAGTCTTTGTGGGTCTCAGGCAACTGTTTAGGATTTATCAACATTGACATTTACTATTTGCATAAGTGGAGGGAATTTCCTCACAAGGAATTACTCACACTGATGAAATCACAGATACTTCTCATATTTAATCCGAAAGCATGAGAGACGTGACATTTCCTTAATCTTCCTGCAATAACAAAATTCTATCTTCATCACCAAATAACATAATTTAGGCCAGCATAACATCACATATCCTAACCAATAGCAGGCAGGTATGATTAATGAATTGTTTGAAATCACTTTTTATACTAATTTTAAAATGCTTATTTACTATTTACACTAATTTAAAAATGCTTATTTACAGGGTAATCAGTTGAAAATGCACTCATCTAGACATTTGGGTATTAGAAGAACCAGACTTCTTTTTTATTTAATTAGTTCAGTATTTTTTTTTCATTTTTTTTTCTGAGCTCAATCTTGAATATATACAGAAAAACACATTTGTTTAATTAGTTTCATAAAATAATATTTATCTAAACATCTATTCTGATAAATGATAGATGAAGTAACACTGAATTAAATCTGAATGACTAAGTTTCCTAAAACAATACATGTTAAATGATAGAACCTAGTATAGAAAAAGTAATTTGAAATATGCATATAAATTATAAATTGTTTTTGTTCAGTCATTTCAGTTCTGTCTGACTCTTTGTGACTCCATTTAAGGTTTTCTTGGCCAGGGATGCAGGAGTGGTTTGTCAGTTCCTGCTCCTGCTCATTTTACAGATGAGGAAACTGAGGCAAAGAGGTTTAAGTGTCTTGTATAACTTATATAACTGGTTAGATTTGTATTACTTTAGATTTAAAAAGTTTCCATTTGGTGAGACTTAAATTTTTCAAAGGATGATGCTTGAATGTTATTTTTTGTGTGATTAAAAAAGTGAAATTCCAGGACCATCTTTTTTTTTTAAATCAAATCATGGATTTTTAGAACTAGAATAGACCATCGAGAGATGGGGCTCAACCTTTTGACTTTCTGTCTAATTAGACTGAAGCTTTGAGAAAGGAATTGAGTCATGTAGCAATTTCGTGACAAAGCTGAGACCCAACTTCTACCACCTTAAACTGCCTCAATCAGAGAAAAAAAGTTTCCCCTTTCTGACCATTTCTCAGTCTTTGGTGCTTAAGTTTTTAACAGAGCTAAATATCGTTTTGATAGATTTTGGTTTCTATGTTAATGAACCTGGCAGGTCTACTGAAAAAGGACCTTATGGTTTTAGTGAACTCCCAGTTCCGTATGAGACAAGAGTTGAATAATTCAGGAACCAGTGATTCTTCTCCTGGTCTATTATAATGCATCATCATAGAGAGTTGACTGAGGATTGTAGAGTTTCAGTGATTTGTCCATGGGAATAGAGCTAGAATATGTCAGAGGTGCACTTTGGACTTGGGTCTTTGAGATTCCGGGTCCCTAGCTCTAGTCACTAGAATAGCATGCTGTGAAAGTCACAAAGCTAATGTGATGCGAGAGAGAGTGTCCAGTGAATGCAAAATGATAAGCCCTCTGTATTCTTCCCTGGTCAGAGAATATTCTAGAGTGTGTATTCAGTTCTGGGTGCCGTGCATTGGGAAAGATGTTGAAAAGCTCTAGTGTTTTTGGAGAAAGGCAACCAGAATGGTCATGGGACTCAAAATCATGGCATATCTGGAAGGAACTATGGCTGTTTTACCTGGAGAGAGATTATTTAGAAGCGACATACTTGTCCTCAAGTATTTGGTGACTTATCATGCGGAAGAGGAATTTCACTTTTTAATATAAGTTTACATGCCTGTAATTTTTATATACCTATATAGTACTTATGTAGATAACTAGGTAGTGCAGTGGGTAGGGCATGAGAACTAGAATCAGGAAGATTTGAATTCAGATATTGCCTGAGATGCCTCCTAACTCTGAGATCCTGGGCAAAGTCATTAAACTACTTTCTGTCCAAGGCTCCTCAACTGCAAAATGGAGATAATACTAGCGCCTACCTTCCAGGATTGTTGTAAGGACCCATTGGGATAATGTATATAAACCACTTAGCAAACCTTAAAGCATGTTATATAAATGATAACCGTGAATATCCCTTGCCTTTGAGACATTGTTCCTTTTCTTTCCTCTCACTTTTTTTTTTTTCAATCCAGGAAGTAATTTAATAAAAGAAAGTTAATGCTTGTAATACAGTTATTTCAACCCTAGAAGCATGGACCTGGAAACAACATTTTTTATGATGTAAAACTGTCATTCTGATTACGTTAATTTTTAAAGTTCCAGAAAGAAGAAAGTCCAAGAAAAATAAAACTTAAGTCTTTTAAAAATATTTTTAAAAAATTTATTTATTTTTAGTTTTCAACATTCACTTTTATAAGATGTTGAGTAATATTTTCATTTGGATGAGTTTGAGATAATGATATTTCTCTATATATGGAATAAATTTGTTCTTGAAGAGGCATTGGTGAAGTTAGTCCAGGTATAAAATCCTGCTTTCTTTCACTACATGTGTTATAAATTATGAATGTCCTAACATCCCTAGGGTGATCACCTACTGTTGTGCAATGTTGCAGTCCATTTTTTGCGTAACTATTGCCGCTTTTCTTGGCCTTATCTGGCCAACAAGATTTGGGTTTTTATAGGAGGTGACTTCCTACCTTCTGGGATGAAAGGTTCAGGATATTCCCATTATCAGATAGTTATCCTGAGATATTCCTTCTACTGTATCTGTGTGTGTGTGTGTGTGTGTGTGTGTGCGCGTGTGTGTGTATGTATATTCATAACACTGATACTTGAACCTTGAACTTGGTTTAGACTGTAGCTGCAGAGGTATGAAAATTTCCCCAATTCACTGCAATCTTCTCAAAGGGAAAGATGGTGGTTGTAGCATTTCTGGTTCATTCTTTCTGTAGTGTGTCCAGGTAAACACAGTAATACCTCAGTTCAGAGAGAACTACTCTTTAAATATCGCAGTTGTAGAAACGATTGTGTTCAGCCCTTAGGCCCACAGGCCAATTCAGAGGCCATTTATCCCATTTGGCAGCTGGTCCATGGGGAATATATTGGTATGTAGGACTAGAGAGGTGATTGGTGGTTAGGAAAGGTTTCCTGAAAAATAAATTGGGGGAACCTGATCCATTCCATTCCAACATGAGACTACAAAACAAGGTCTATCAGTACAGCACCGGATGGCATAAATGAGCCAATGTGGCCAGGATTCTCAGTTCCCCGAAGCATAATCAAATAGAAAGGATGTTGTCTGCCTGATGATTAACCCTCCATGTTTATTTATTTTTTTGTATTTGGTTGCTGTATCTTGAAAGATTGCTCTAGCCTGAAAACCATAAATAAGATTTTCATGGGTTTATTTCTAGATTTTTGGTGGAGCTGAACTTATCCAACATAAGGTTGAGTTTGTATGGTTTTCTGGGATATATTTCTTCCTTAGATTGTTAAAAAAAAAATACAATGAGGATTTATATTTGAGAACATGCTGTCATCAGACCTTAACTAGATAGAGGGTAAAAATGACATGCTGTATAATATGGTTATTAGAAAGTACCTAAAGATATTCAAAGTTATACTGATTAAAAAGATAATGAAAATTAAAGCCTAATGAAAAGATAAATGTCACGTTTACAAATACGAGAGTAGGAAATTTTATATGGTAATTTGATCTGACATTTATTAAAATAGTTTGGCAAATATATACTTTGTCTTTTGTTTAAAATGAAAAAACCACTTTCATGATGACCTTTAATATACTGAAATGATGCAAGTGTGTTCCTAGCTGACTTTCATACTTTTACTTATTTGGGATTCATTATAGATACAGATTTTTGGAAGAAATCTAAGAGAATTAGGTTAGCATTTTGAGATAGTTTTTACTTTGAAGGAAATTAGATTTCTTTTTAAGGGAAATCATGTTTAATTTAACACAAAAATAATAAAATATTTTCCGGAGTCTTGGTATCAACATCTCTCTAGAAGTTACATATTTTGAAAAGTTAATTAGTAAAGGAATGTAAAGGAGTAGTTGACCTCTTAGTGACCCAGTTACTTGAAATGCCGTGTCATTAATCAGTTACATGGTAGATGACCATTGACTTCAGATCTTTTTCCCAGTAGTTATTTAATTGGGAAGCGTTTTGCTCATCGGAGCCTTTGACACGTAAGGTAGAGGATGTCAGCTTTGCTGGTAATAGAAATGATAGTTATCAAAGGCATTTTCTTTTCCATTCCAAAGGGGCCTTATGCTCTCACAGATGCTTTTCCAAGACCATATTTATCCTTTTATGGTAGACAGTAAGACCTCATGTAATAGAGGGATAATTTGATGGACATTTGAAGTGGTTCATTAAGTTTTTCCTCTCTTTGGTTTTCTTCTAGTCATTTTCCTCTCCCTATGACTCGGTTTTTTCCCTCCCGACACCCCTTAGTAGATTGGTCACTGCAAGAGGATCAGGATGGGCATTTGTTCTAGGAAGGAGGTTTTATTTAAATAAATGGAGAATCATAGGCTCAGGGCTGGAAGAGACTTTAAAAACTAACTCTTTCATTGTATTGAGGAGTAAACAGATGTTTTCCCACCTCAGAAAGAGTGGGCTCTTTCTGTTGTGTTATATTTACTCTCAGTGGGGAGGCCAGTTCATCTTAGAGGTATTTGTGGTATGGACTAGTGTAATGGTGATGTATTTTTGCTTAATGGGAAGATCTTTCCCATCTATTAATAGGCCCATATGACCTGTCTGAGTCCTATGGAAGCCTGAATCACATGAGTCTGTGATGGGAGGATCCTGTTGAGTGTGTGGAACAGGGAGAGTGGAGCAGAGCCCAGAGGAAGTTGGTCAGAGTAGTTAGAGCTGAGGAAGAGAGAGGAAATAGGCAGTGAGCTGTGAGTGTTAGTTTGTGGGAAGGCTCTAGCAAGGGCAAGGCTTGGGGCTTTTGGTGCCCCATTCATTGTTATTGTATATAGATTCTTTGTTGCTATGATGGCTTTCTGGTGTTGGGATTTGGCTTTCTGGTGTGTGAATAACTGTTTTGGTTCTGTCTTCCATGTGGAGAGTCTGTTATATTTTGTGATTCAGACTTATGCTGGCATATTCATAGCTGCTCACTGTGAATATTGCATTGGCGATACAACTAGGTGCAGGGGTTTGGAACCTGTGGCCCTCTAGGTCCTCAAGTGCAGTCCTTTCGTATATCGAAGTATTTGACTGATCAAAGGGCCATACTTGAGGACCTTGAGTCACATGTCGCCTTGAGGTTGCCGGTTCCCCATCCCTGATCTAGGGAGATTTGACATGGGGGAAGTAGAGTGAGAGGTTGACAGGGGAAGGAATTCTAGGAAGTAGTTAGCAGAAGTTAAATTTTTTCCAGGGGAGCTTTTTGGTAGAGTCAGTGAGGCAAAAACTGAGGCTTAAGGTAACATATTTCTTTTCTTAGTTGGGGGGTATTGCCTTTGCAGGATCCATTGTGCCTAGAACTGTCCTCCTTCAGAAGCTCTGATAGCATCCTCAGGATAACTGCTTAATTCCTCAAGGGTGGAGAGCTCCATGGCTTTCCCCTTAATACCAAAGGAGTTGAGGTCTCCAAGGAACTAGTTTTTCCAGGAAGACCTATTTCCTCCCTGGAACTGTCAAAGGATTTCTGAGCAGTCATCATGCATCCCCTGAATGCTGGGGCAGATGGGGAGTTGGATGTGGGAAATCTGACCACCCGTACCCTTAATTCGGCCAGTTAACTTTTGGGGCTCCATCTCCTCTCTCCTGTCATGTACCTTAATCTTGATTTCACCATCTTTTTTGTCATTATGGGTATTTATGCGTTTACCCCAACACTTTAGGCTCAATCTATATGACTTTCTTTCCTTCCTCTCTGATGCCTTACGCTATTTTTTTTTTTTTTTTTGCCTTTCATCTTTCCCCCTGCTGCCGCTTCCTTGGGTTGTGTTCAAAGTACCGCATTAGTCAACATTGCCTGTCTTCCTTTGATCAACTCCTGAAAGTCACACGCAGATTCCCAGATCAGAGCAGTTGTCATTATACTCTGCTTCGAGGATCATTTTGAGATGGGCTTTTCCTTGACCTTTCTCATCTTGGCAGAGAGGCTCAGGAATCTGCATGGCCAAACAGATTCAACTAAGAGAACCTGTTAGCAAGCAAGAGGCTACCATGTTATCCCTTCAAGCTGACCTTGGTGGTGACCATTATTTTTATAAATGCTTTGTGTTCTAGGTCAGAAGCTACAGATGTGGGCAGTAAAGTCATGTTCTAATCAATTAGGCAGCTGTGTGGCTCAGTGGATACAATGCCAGACCTGGAAGATTCATCTTCCTGAGTTCTGATCTGGCCTTACATACTTAACTAGCTGTGTGAACCTGGGCAAGTCACTTTACCATGTTTGCCTCAGTTTCCTTTTCTGTAAAATGAGCCAGAGAAGGGGATGGCAAACCACTTCAGTATTTTTGTCAAGAAAACTCCAAATGAGGTCATGAAGAATCACACATGACTAAAAATGACTGAACAGCTATCAGTTTGGAGTTGGATTAAAGAAATCCTGAATCTAAGGGTTAAGGGAAGGAGATCTCACAGTGTTTATAAGAGTTTTTTGGGAATGTTCTTTAAAATTATGTGTTTCAAATTACATCCTAGCTGCCTATTTAAAACATGTGTGTTGTGTGTGTGAAGACATACACAACGCACACATACTACATGGGAGAGGAGAGTCAGGCCAAATATCATCTATTTTTTCCATATAATTTGGATATTCATGTACCTTGATGGTTTGAATGTAGCTACACAGTAAAAAAGGCAAGTTAAAGGAGCTATCTAGAAATAGCTCTGGGAGTTTGAATCTGTGATATTGCTGATGAAAGTACTTCTTCCATGTGAGTAGTGGACAAATACATCAGTGTCTTCTTATCTTGTGCCATTCGTATCCATGTATTTGTAGAAATCCTTTGTATTTTCAGGAGCCTGCCTCTGGCTCTTTAATATCTTTTGGACACCATGCAACATTTGGGTTTTCCATTGAGATTCTAATTAGGAGGAGTTTGTTGTTACAGTCTAGATGAGAAGACAGTGAGGAATAATCAGGGTGAGCAGAAAGAAGGAGGATTATGTAGAGATTTTTGCTATAGCCAAAATCATGCCGATGTGAACATTGAAAGTATATAGGAGAAATGAGGTAGATCATGACTTAGGTTCTAATATGATAGAATCTAGAGCTGCAAGGGGGGTATTTAGTATAATTTTTATTCCCCAGTCCACCTCTCCCCATTTTAAAGGTAGGGATAACATGACCTGAAGGAAATAATTTCATATCTTTGGCCTCTACTTCTTTCAACTTTAAAATGAAAGGGTTGGTCTAAAATGGGCGGAAAGCCTGTGACCTCAAGGTCATATGTGACCCTCTAGCCCGATGGTTCTCAACCTGTGGGTTGTGACCTCTTTGGGGGTCAAACGACCTTTTCACAGGGGTCACCGGGTCACCTAAGGCCATTGGAAAACACGTATTTCCTATGGTCTTAGGAACCAAGACACTGCTCCTCTATCTGTCTCCAGGCGGGTCTGCCCACATGCAGATACGCCCACATATGAATATTAAAGAGTTGCGGCATTAGGAAGGTTGAGAACCACTGCTCTAGCCCCTCAAGTACAGCCCTTTGACTGAATCAAAACATTTAGTCAAAAAGTCACACTTGAAGACCTAGAAGGTCACATGTAGCCTCAAGGCCGCAGGTTCCCCGCTCCTGGAAATAATCTCAGCTGCTTTTTAGTTTTAAGATTTTCCATTTTAGGTAAAGACACATATGATAATCCTTTGGAGTAAGAGAAAAATGGTAGGTAATTACATCTTAATATATACTACTTTTTAATAGGTTAGCTACTGGATATAGGAGAAATGGGCTTAACTTTGGGGAATGGGCAAGCAACCCTCAAAAATACCCATGTAGTAAATGATTCCATATTACTGGAAGCAGAGGTTGAGTGACTTCAGGATTTTCCATTTATTTCATTTATTGAGTGGGAAGATGTAAGATCATAGAATTCAGAGTAGAATGGATCTTAAAAGACTATTTGAGCTTACTGCCCTGTTTTACACTTGTGGAAAGTGAGGATCACTTTGGCGAAATGATTTCACCACCATAATAAAGGTAGGAAGAAAGTATTGCTATGTATCAGGGTGGGCAAAGTACTTGAAATCAAGAAAATTTGAGATAAAATCTCATCTCAGGCACTTTACAAATGTGACTCAAGGTAAGTCATTTCAGCCTCAGTTTCTTTATCTGTAAGATGCAAGTAATAATGGCAGCTTTATCACAAAGTTGTGAGGATCAAATGATATGACTTATGTGGATCGCTTTGTGAAACTTAAATTATTAAAAACAACAATTATATCACTGCTTCTGCTACTGCTACTATTACTACTACTACTACCACCATCACCAACTCTACCATCGACAAAAAGAAGTAGCAATTATTGTTTGAACTAAGGCATTCAGGCTCCAGTTCCTATTTTTTTTTCCTGTTATACTTCCCTGTCTCAAGAAAATTACTCTCTGTAGAGATAGATGGAGCAGTACAGCACATTGCAAATTGTATTACAAATGAAAAAACTGATGATCAAAAAAATGAAGGGACTGGCTCAAGCCATATAGCTTAAGAAGTGTCAGGCCTGGGACCAGAACTCTGACTTTCTAACTCTTAAGACCTGTGATGCTTTCATCATGGCGTGCTGTCCCTGAGGTAATTCCTACTCTTAAGATTATGTGATTCTGTGAAAAATGTATCTGTAATTTAGTTGTACCAGGTGGTCGCATTTTACTTAGAGAAAAGTTTATTGTTTCCATAGAAGGCTCTCTTGGACTCACCTTACTAATAAGTCCATCTGGTATTGAGCTGCCATCTTTTCACCCCATGTATAGTAATGAAATATTCTTCCATTATTACATAGAGACTAACACAAATATATCTGTGATTTAGCACCAGAAGGATATTATGGAGTCATTTGTGCATTTCAGGCTTTTATAACCTGTTCAGAATTTGTTCTCTAATTCATTACCTACCTGCAACATTTTGAAAATGATATCTTTTGCTTTGGAGGCACATGGTCATAGGTTGAAAGATCTTGAAATAAGAATTTAAAAGCTAGATATTTATATGTTTGATTATTGTTTAAAAAGACAGTGTTACATTCTCATCATGAATTTGCATATGGACATAGCTGTATAATTAAGGTTTGGGGGGG